>JAODLI010016993.1:0-23300 GCA_027575585.1 Percopsis omiscomaycus
TTTTTTTTACCTCATTTTTTTTTTTCTTTTACCCCCCCCCCCCCCCCCTCTACTTGTTGCATCCCCTCAGTTTTATTACACATTGACCAACTGGACAACCATAAATGTCACATTTTCATCTTTTATGGCACATGTTTTCTCACTAACCTGCGTCAGTTTTTTTTTATTCTTTGATGCTCTGGCAGCAGTCAGACAGACATTTGATGATTGTGATTCGAACACACACACACACACACCTTAAGGACATTTTCAGTTTTTTTAGAATTGTGTAATTAAAATTCTTAATCCTCAAACATTGATTTAGTCCTGACTTATTTACAAGCCAGCACTGCTGTTTTTCATAAATAAGGAATAGGATAAAAACAAGTTAAATTTGTGTATTAAAAAAGCCAAATCTTAACGAATACAGAATGACACATTTTCTTTGTGTAAAGCTCAGATAAAACAAGGCTAACACTGAAAATAATATAACTTGTGTTATAAACTGAGGCATGATTAATGAAGCTAGAGCTATTGCGTCAGACGCAATAAATCAGAATCCAAAGTCTTCATAATGCCTGACTGGTTTAAAAAGACCCTCACACACTCTTACATACTGCACTAAATCTTTAATTTAGCTTTGCCATTAGCGACATTCCGTTTTATGATTTGCATAGTGGAATTATTTTTCATTGCTGGACAATGGCTACATATTGCACTGTGGTCATATGCTTTGTGTTAAATGCACGGTGACTGCACTAACTTATTAGACACCGTACATGCATTTTGGAAGTGTGCTTGTTGAGCAACAGATTGTAGCCTAGAGTAGCCCTGCTTGGGCTCTAGGTTTCACAGCTCCATGACAATTTACAAACATTTCAAATCTTTAGCGCTCCACTGAGATCCATTAAAAATTAAAGCATCCCGCTGATGTTGGCCATGATTTAATGATTACACTAAAGACCAATAAAATTGTACAATGTGTGTAGCCCAGAATTCTTCCGGAGTGTGTGAGTGTGCCTCTGTGTGTCTGTATGAATCTGTCTGTGGCACGAGATTGATTCCAATACATGCGAGTCTACACATTGTGTATTAGTTAAGGCCCACGTGCTGTGATTGGTTTGTTTGTGTACTGTACTGTAGTTTGTTTGTGTAATTATAAAGAAGTCTTTTGCTACACATGCACTGTACATCTTTTTCCCATGAGCCATTTCCACTAGCCAACAATTATGTTCACAGACACACAGACTATGAGTTGTCGTTGTGTTATCTAAATAAGTGCATCGTCAAACACATGATAAACACAAGAAAAGATCTATTATCACTTCAGGTCAAAGTAGGCCTACTCTTTTAGTCCCCGCTTGATGCTGAATTTTCACGTTATTACAAATGACGTCATCTCTTGTGAAGCTCTTACCCTTCATGAGCCATTCAACAGGTGGACCCAGAACTGTCATCTGGTGCATTGAATTATTAAAAAAAAAGCTCCTAATACAATCAAATGTTACAGAGCTTGATGGGACTCAGAGTCCTAAGTATCCTTTTTTTAAACCTTTCACATTTACATTAAATAATAACCAGCATTGGGAACTCAAAACTTGTGAGAGGAATCTAAGTACGTCTCTTATTAGCTGTGGCAGCAACAGACAAAACAATTATGTCAAAAATATAGGGGCGGGGGCTCCAGGAACACTGTGTGTTGATGTTTGTATCTTGGATGGACCCGGGTTAGATGATCGGGGAAAATAGCTAACTTATTTGGGCCCTGTTGTTGAATCTCTGTTTACCGGCTGTGTGAGTTAATAATAGTAGCAGTTGTTATCTGTCACTGTCACTGTCTGTCAGATACAATATAAAATCATATCTGAAACCAGCTAATTACGTCACGTTTTAGGGAAAACGTGCCTTCATGGAGCAATTTGAATGCAGCTAACGCTATTTAAATGTGGTTATATAGTGCCATCTTGTGGTAGTCAAAGGAATTTATTTTAAGGTTTATTTTCGATTCTAAAACTATTTTGCCCCGTTAGCAAAGTTAAAGCCATGCATGTACTATATCAACTATATCAAAGATGTTATCGCAAAACGACAACTGGGCTTTATTACGAATCAGTCATTTATATTCTTCTATCACAAACGCAATTCAACAGCAATTGATTGTCCCTTCAAAGCCGCCATCGAAAAGAACGCATGTGCAGTCGACAAGGTGAAGTAGTTATTTTCAGGCTACCTAGGTCAATCAAAAATAATGTAGTTGTAATCGTGAATTGCTATAAAGTATATAATTCCATGTAGAGCACACTGTAAAGACTAATTGTCTCAACGTTTTAATGGTTTTACACTGAACGTGAACATTACTAGACCACACTTTGGAATTGGCTAGCGGATACGGTTGACCATAGCTATTTGTAGCTTGCTAAATGCTAACAGCTAACCCACTTTAGAAAGCTTACATAAACACAATAAGCTAACAAACATCGAATTTAGCAAGCTGTTGCTTTTGATCAATAGCGCGAATTTTGTTTGGTATTGTTTGCTTTGAGTTTTCCTTATCGTTAAATACAACGTGGGTAGATATGATTCAAACCTTCTTGCATCATCTCCTCTTACAGACCCACAAGTGGATCACAGACAGGAGAAGCCCAAGAGGATGGCCGGTGTAAGTCAATAGTGAGATTGTGTGTGTGTGTGTGTGTGTGAGAGAGAGAGAGAGAGAGAGGGGGGGGTTCTTGATGGAACGAGAAAAACAGCATGTGTGAGTGCAGTGTAATATTAGAAACTATGTGCTGAAGAACGACGTACACATGGGGTCCCATCATTCTTAACAAGTGATGAATGTCGAAAAAAACAGTTCCAGACAGGGAAAATTTTGTTCTTTGATTGATTATATTTGTGCTTAGTTTGTATGTCCTTCAAAAAGCTCCATTTGGCTATGGTACTTGTTATGAACTACTGGTTTACTCAACATTTGGCTGCTTTTGCATTAGGCAAAGTGCTGTTCTGGTCTGTCGTTTTCAGTTGAGTTCGCTCAACCCGCGTGGCTTTAGTTGAACGTGATATCTACAGAGACTGGGCAGTGTGTGTGGATGGCAGAAAGGCAGAAGTCAAATGATGTAATGTTTGAGCCCACTGTACAGCGCCACCTAATGTTTACTCTGCTTGTGCTCTCAGGTGCTCTGTAAAAGAGCGAGGCTGGTAGCCTACCTGCCGGGGCTTCATGTTCTGGTGCGTCGCATCGCTGGAGCCAAAGCCTTCTCCACTGCAGGGTCCTCTGGGTCTGATGAGCCCCATGTAGCCGTCACCCCACCTGACATAGGTAATGCTCTCAACACCCATGCCGGTGCTAAGATAACCCCTTACTAATCCTTTCATCACACTTGATGTAAAAGAGCTTCACAAGGTAGGTTTAGTTTCACATTTTGCAAAGGCAAATGACAGCCCCCAAACCTTTTTAAGGAATAGTTTGGTATTTTTCAACCCAGACCTTATGAAGATGTAATTTCCCATCAGCAGCAGTCTGTCTGACACACAGACAGTGTGTGTGTGTGTTTGTACCACTGGAACTAGCTTACAACTACGTTGTCTTATTCGCTGTGTACTAATGCTATACTGCTGATGTTTCAAGTGGATTCTATTATTTTTTTGTCTGTTGAACTGCATTATAAACCCAGAGTGTGTTGAGCTATCACTAAGTTGATATAATACTAAAGCTTTGGGTGAAATGCTACAGATGATGGGAAATTACATTTTAATGAACTCTGGGGTTGTAAAAATACTAAACTTAAAAACTTGTATTTTATTTTAAATATGAAAAAATCTGTGCCAAAAGGATGATTTGTCATTGCACAGTACAGAAATATATCCACAACCCTTGGTGATCTGATTCTCTGGCTGTTTGTTTTTGCTGTGTGATTTGTACAAAGTCTTTAAGCAAGTTGGTTTCTCTCTTGTTCAGGACCTAGGACAGTGTGGCCCGACGAGACTATGGGACCGTTTGGGCCCCAGGACAGGCGGTTTCAGCTGCCAGGTAATGTGGGCTTTGACTGTCACTTGGAAGGAACAGCGGAGCAAAAGAAGACCTCAGTTCACAGGATAGTCCCTGATGTGCTGTCTTCCCCCTCCAGCAGTGAGAGGCACGAGTTTATACTGGCCCAGTTCATCGGGGAGTTCCATGTAAGTGTTACAATTGGGCACAACAATATGATAATCTACATGCATACCTACCAACCAACCAACCATTACTTAATGACGATACACAATGGGAAATGAATTGTCATGATATTTTCTCCATATTGCCTGCCTAGTGGTCTTTTTCTAGATTTAGTTGATATACTGGCTCCAGGCCTCAACAGGGCCTTTACTATTTGTTTTGAGGCCTGTTCTCTGGTTGTGTGTCTCAGGGAAACGAGAGCTCTGCCCAGCAGAACATCAACAGAGCAGAACAGTACTTTGATAACTCTGGTGTCGAGTGTGCAATACAGCCCTGCCCTGAGCTACTGAAGAAAGGTACACACCCAGTTCTGTGTTGCGCTGTTTGGCTACTCTTTATTTTAACTTAAAATTAATGCATTGTTAAAGAAAATGCATAGAAGGCAACATTATACTTGCAGTATTTGTGTTGCAAAATAGTTTAAAATAGTTTATTTAAAACATTTTTGGGGTAGCGTTTTGGTGCAGGAACTGTGGGTCAATTGTGTCCACAAGAGGGAGCCCAAGTACAACAAAGCAAGTGTATTCAACTGGTCTAACCTCAGGACCCACATTTGTCCTTGGTCATTAAGTCACAACCCAAAAATAATTTCCGAATCATTATAATTTATTTCACAAAACAATTTGTGTAGTAATCCACAATGTCTAAAGGCACTGTTCAAAACACCTACAGACCTTTTCAAAATTAAAGCACACCATCAGAAGTTCAGTCAACTTTAAAAAAGTTAGTCTTTTTGACTGAGGCGAAGCACTTGTCCACGGCCCACTCCACACCAGCTTGCGACCCACTTTCGGGTCGGGACCCACCAGTTGAGAAACACTGTTCTAGCCTATTGTTGAGGAGAGAGGTAACCCTGTCCTATTTTCATACATTCTAACCAACAGATTTCCAGTCTATGTTTCCTGAGGCACCAACCAATGGCATGATGGTTGTCACAGTAACCCAGAAGACCCAGAATGACATGACCTCATGGTGTGAGAAGGTTGACCAGGAAAGGGAGCAGTTGCTTGACACGGTATGTGGGTGGAGTTGATGGGTAATAGACTTGGAGAATGACTCCTTGAATGATTACGGATGGCACTCAAAATTCAGACTGCACCCAGATGTTGTGCTTATCTAAAAGTACAGTTTAGAAAACCTTAATGAAAGGTATTTATTGAACTGTTAATTAATCTAACCTAATGGGTCTAAATCTGCTTTAATATGAATCTTCAAAGACTCAAAACAGTCAAGCAGGTGAAACTCATGGCCTCGCAGTGTGTGTCTTAGGAATTGGCCTTTCAACATAATGGAGCCCCCGCGTTCCCCATTACACTGACCGGCTGAAGGTTTGCCTGTTTCCTACACAGTAGGTTAGTCACCGTTTTGGTCAGCATGCCTTCAGCTGGGGCTGACCGCTTCACTGCTATGTTATCATTTACACGGCCAATGATCGTCTCCAAGACCAGTATTCTCACTCCACCAAAAGGGCTTGCGATACTGTAGTCTTAGTCTTAAAATACAGAGAAACTTCACCAAGTGTATATTTTATTTTAATTCAAATGTTGGTCATAAATCATACAGGCGCCTCACACAATCCCAGTACCAGCGTGCCATTAGTAAACAGGAGAAACGAGACTTGAGAATCACTCATGTTGGATGACTTGGTCCTTTTTTGTTCTGGGGGATTTAGTTTGTCGCAGGAGCCAAAGAGATCTGCTATGCCCTGCGCACAGAAGGCTTCTGGGCAGACTTCGTAGACCCGTCCTCCGGCCTGGCGGTGAGTTGTTTAGCTGTATTTCTTGCGTTGAATGATTTTTAATTTGATATTTTCAAAGATTAATGGGAAGACATTAACTCCACAAGTATATCTTTTAAAACCGTGTGGTCAAACACAAAGGTGGAAAGTATACACCTTTAGTTTATTAGCCCCCAACCTGGACCTCAGAACAAAGTCTGTATTCGTGGCTGAACTCTTCACTTCTCCTCAGTTCTTCGGTGCGTACACCAACAACACGCTCTTCGAGACAGACGAGCGGTACCGCCACCTGGGCTTTCAGATCGAGGACCTGGGCTGCTGCAAAGTCATCCGGCACGCTCTGTGGGGGGCGCACGTGTTCGTGGGGACCGTTTTCACCAACGCACCACTGGACAGCTTGGTCATGAAGAAGCTGCAGGGAAACTAAATATGAACACTGAGGGGGCAGGGGTGCACAAATAAGATGTGTAATTGTACTTTTATAGTTCCTGGTGGAAGATGTCTATTTTTTTTTTTTTTTTTTTTTTTTTAAAACATGAGTGGTGTCCAACATGTATAAACGTATATAAAATATTTTTATCTATAGATTCATATGCAGCCAATTTGTTGGTTAATCCAGGTAACTGTTTTCTGTCCCCTGGAGGCCCAAACTCATACTTTCTGTAAACTATCTGCATCCTCAATAATATCCAGCCCGCAGGGTTATGAACGGTGTCTCTGCTGACATTCCTTCTAAAGATTTGTCAATCTTGTATTAATATATTTATTTTAAGATATTTCTAGCTATAATGCTATGTGCTTTCATTACCACAGGAGACACTGGAATAATGTGATTTTTGTTTAATCAATGTGATTAAACAAAAATCTTTCTTTATTTCTTTTTAGCCACTGTCATCTGGCAGTCCCATATGAGAAGAAAACTCAGACCTCAGAAATATAGAGCCTTGTCTCTTAGCACTCGTTTTCTGACAGAAGTGTATATGATTTTCTTATCTGGTATAAAAGAGCTCTATGGAGGAGCCCAAATATTCAATGTTGCCTTTTGGAAAATTTGCCAAGGTTAATCGTCTGACATTAGTTCACTAAATCTACTGCTTGTCTGACAACAATCACCACTTATGTCTTAAGTGCAGAATGGTGCTTGTGTCAAAATGACTGTAGGAGATATCATATGTTTTCAAAGTATTGAAGGTAGTTTCTTCCAAATGTCCACATGAAATGCAATAAAGTTTAACAAGAGTTGGTATTACTAGTTTTTTTTTTGAAGGGCATATGCAGTGATAAACTTCCCAAATAAATTAGGCTTACAATTTACTCTAGAAACAAAAACTACGCCAAACAGTCTAGAAATATACACTAAGTTTATTATACAATCACATGTCAAAAGACCTTTTCAGCTAATAATGGAAATCTGTCAACCCGTAACACACTTTTTCACATAGGCAGTTAATCGAGTTCAGCTCAAAGTGGTTCCTCTAAAATGAGAGACTTCTTGGCAATTGCAAACAAAACGAAAAAAGTCTTAGGAATTGGCATATACACATACATGGAAATACCCGTCTTTAAATGGGCTCCATTGGAAGTTCTGCAACAGATGATGCATACAACCTCTTTAAAGGAAAGGGATTCAGAGGCACGTCATGAGGTTGTTAACACAAACCGCATTGTCCGGTAGAAGTGTGTCTTTCTGCCTCCCAGCGGGTCCAGACTGTTGGCCCACATCTCCTGACCTTTAATTAGAGCAAAGGAAACTGAGGCACAGAGAAGGGAAAATAGGCTTCTCATACAATACAGGCTCACAGACACACGCCCTATAGGGTGATGTCACATCTAAAACCACGGCCCTTATTCTGCAAAGCAGCGGATGTGCGACGCAGCAGCACTGGTTTGATAAGGGCTTTTTGTCTGGGGAAGCAAGGGCGTGTGTTTAGGAAAGCTTGTCTAAGAAAACATTCACATCAGGCAGAGGTGGGGGTCTGACTTAGTTTTATTGACATAAGACTTGATTTGATGTAGAATTACTTGACTCTGGTTCATCTGACTTGAGGGATGGTTTTAATGTATGTATGTTAATATATATTTTGTGTCAATTAGTTTCAAATGAATTTTTTAAGTTAAAACTGTATCGTTATAAAATAATATTCAATTGAAAAGACAATTTCCTAATAAATTCGTACTGGACTATTTACTGCCCTTGGTTTTTTACTTGCCTTATGACTTAAAAGTTGGTCAAAGTTGGTCAGGTGTAAATTCTAACTAGAATAAACCGTGGCTAAATCTTCATCTTAAGTCAAAGACATGCACCGGAAATGCATCTGATGTGACAAAAACAAGTGGCACATCAAGACTTAAGGTCATGGGTCAGGGAACAGTCACAGTGTCTGCTGAACTAATCACTTGTAATCACATCTCATATTGCGTGTGTGAAATACACGCTCAGACCAAAGGGGCTTTTAGACTTTTAGACTTCTTAACAGGGTGTTATCAAATGTGTGACGGCCAGAGGACCATGGGGACATTTCAGTCCCTTTATAATATGACCAATTTCTAAGGTCACGCTATTAAATCTGCTGATTGACATGACCCCGATTGGCTGTAATTGACCACGAATTGTCCTGCTTTTTGTTCTGAAAATTGTTCAACTTGAAAAGGCTTTCGATGAAGGGAACTGCTCGTGCGCATCAGTGGAATACCTATTCATTTCAATACCTATTCAATGTTTTGAGTGTAAACTGAGCCGTTCACATTCTGTATGACAGCTGTGGACCTTGACCATAGAACACATTCCGGTGTTCCAGTATTTAATCCAACTACAGTTTATTGTCATCGGTGTTACGCACCACAAAATGGTCAGCTTACCTGGGCTAGTAAGACAGTTCAAAAACAAAATGAGAAAGACCAGTTTATTGAAAAGGTGCATAAACCTAAGCCTATGTATGTACAAACAAACACACACACAGCAACTTATATCTGTAATCTCTACGGTGTCATATCTAAATTTGCATCTAAACTGTCGGTCTGCCCTATGGTTATATTTAACAATAAATGAAAAGGCTAGCCCTGTGAGGTAAACAACAATTAGCCAACAACCTCCGGCTACAAAACAAAGAGGTGTTGCCATAGTAGTTATCAAGTTAACAAGTTTGCGTAGCAGTTCAAATTGAACATCACGCCACCTCTTTTAAAGTTACATTCTTGAACGTTCCAGTTTATTGTGTTATGAAAAATGGTCACTTTAAAACCAAACCATAGACAGAACATAGACAGAACTTGAGTTTCCCTTTAAATGATAGACTGCAGAAAAATGTATGAATGAAATATCCAACAGTGTTTACTCCATGTGTGAGACAAACTGACGACCTTTAACCTCTCAAGAAGAATATCTATCTATATAAATGTCACAAAGACGTACAGTAAGAGTCACTTGTGTACGGAAATCCATTGTTTTAAGTTCATCGTGTCAAGATAAATGGTTTGTCAGCGTTTACCTCGAATAACAATGTTAACGGCATGCCCTTCCACGGTCATTATTTATCTTTTACTCTTCACGTTTCTATTTTCATTCCTTAAAATAATACCCTCCGCATGACTGTGCATTCAAAGTACAGTTTAAGGTTTGTAGATACGCCGGTGGATGACAGCCCTTCAGCAACCGAGCATACACTTGTATGCATGCATGGGCACACAGACTACTGCTATAACCTGCCATTAGATGATTCAAAGCTATTTGGGCTTGAGAAATATTCACAGATTAAAACCACAGTGACAAAATAGGTTTTTCTTTAACGTTTAGGAAAAAAATGAATTCAAAGGTACACTCCTTGATTACGTTATAACGCCCTGGAAATGTTGTAGGGGGAGGAGTAGAGAGAAGTGTGAGCCACTCAGCACTGAGTAGGGGAAGCAGTTTCAAACCAAAACCGTGTTTTTGTAACGCCAAATTCAACCACAAGGATAATTCCAGAGACACACATCAAAGGGAGTGCCTTTAAGATAAACAAACAGAACACAATACAAGTTTGGACCCTCTCTGTTCTCTGTTGACCTACCAAATCCGGGTTCCTCCCCACAGATTCAGACACAATGTAGCCAGTGTAATCCCATACACAGCCGCGCTGGGTGCCTTGCTCATTCACATCCACACATCTAGTAATCCGGTTAGCCCTTCACACCAGGAATTTCATTCAATTAAGACTGAGATTAACTCTGGGCTCCGTAATGGGCCTCACAACTTTGACGTGGCCAGACAAAACCAAGCACAAGCCAGATGAGGAAGCCAACCGCTACGGCCATAGATGTAGAAGATTAGGTTATAATGCCGTTCATTTTCTATGTACAGTAGTTAGGTGGTAAAAACACATCAAGTGGTTGGGAATTCTTTCCAGGATTCATCCTGGGAATCTTATACACTAGTGTTTTAGAGATGTGGGGGGTCACAAGAAACTTTTAAGATTATATTTAGTCAATGTATTAAATCAAATATGTACATATTTTGAAACTGGTGTTTAATTACGTATTTATGTTATTATCTTTGAGTGTGTGTGTGTGGCATACTACATTGTATATGTGTGCGGGGGGTTGCAAGCTTGGAAGCACTCCTTTTTGGGGTTCAAGGGTAAAGTTTGAGAAAGGTTGTTTATATAGTGACACTCACCACTCTGTCACAGGTCTCAGGATGTCAGGATGTGCGGCGGTCAGCATTGTTGTTACTGGGAACCTAGAGGAGAACATTGTTCATCTGTCAGTGGACCTCTTTCATCTGTCAGTGTCCTGAAGAGATACGCTTCCTGAAACGGGTCTCACAGCACAGAAGGCTTCCACAAATAGGGCTGGTTTCTCCCAGCATGTTTCCTTGCGGCGACAGATTCGCTCCTAAGAAACCTTCACACTCGCATTTCTGTTGACTGTTATTAGGGTTCCTCTGCGGTTCCCACGGTGACAGCTTCATTTATAGACAACCTTATCACCAGGCAGGGGGGCACAAGCCTCTCCACTAGATTGCTGAAGGAAGTGCTTACGATGCAGTACTGTTAATGGCCACCAGATAGTTGGCTCCAAAGCAGAGTAAATTAATTAATTAATGAATGGAAGTCAGTGAGTGAAATTGAAATGTCAATACACTTATTCTATAAGAAGTTAATTATCCTTCTTCTAAAGTGTGAGGGAGACGATTTTGAAAAGTTTTGCTAAATTAAAATCATATTAAGGCTTAAAGAAGTGGCAATCGCGAGAGATTACATGACGCAATCAGCCAATTGGAAGATGGACAGACAGGTGGACTCCACAGCTTAACTTCAAAATGTCATTTCTGATACAGACACACTACATTATTTTCTATACGGTCTACAGTAGAAACAGCCTTTAAATTCAAAAGTTTGACTCATGTTTGAAGTTTTCATTATCTGTCTATGGCATGCATCCCTCACTGGTTTTACTTATTATCAATATGAAAATACACCACATGTTGAAAAACTTGAATGGACAGCAGCATTTTATATGAAGGCAGCAGAGGGAACACCAAAAATGTCTGACGTAATCATTGCCTCCTTGCTAGATAAACTTGCTGTTGCGTGTATCCTAAAATAAGCAGGATGTCATTCTTGCCATTACAGCAGTATTAGGAATTTGTTAGGGGTGTTAAGAAGAAGCGTCTGGGACACCATATTGCCTGCAGCGACACATCAGTCATTATAATGGCAGACAAATATATTTACACTAATTAAAAGGGCTGCAGGGCTGCATGGAAACATTACAGGAACTATACTGATGTGTTTCCAACTGACATCCGTGGATCCTTCCATCCATGGTGGTCTGTGGCAGTATTCTGCCAGTCAAGTTTCTTTCTTTTTTGTAATGCCACCACCGATTTAAAAATTCATTTTCATTTGTAGTTTTATGGAACAATACCAGACTTCCTGTAGACTCCAGCGGACGAGATTGTGATTTGGTGGTTACTTGGTGGTTAAATGAAATCTGGCACGGAGCCTTGTTTTTCGCTCCAAAGTTGCCTACTTCACCTTTATTGTGAGTGGGTCGTTTCATAACCCCCCAAAAAGTTCAAATCCATGTGTGAACATTATCCATGCAGTCACTCATACAGTATCAGAGTGTATGGGTGCAAGCATACATCCACACAACCTTGAAGGTACGTTGTCTACTGTATTTACGCATACATACAGAATCCCTGGTCCAACCCTGACCCCTTTCCTCTGGCATTCGACAGTGATTAGGGTTGTGAGGGCACAGCTGACTGCCAGTCATCAGGGCGCATGCCTCAATGTCCCCCCAGAACACCGCGACTTCCTGTTGCCCCCTCCGCGGTGAGTCACCGGCCATCCGTAAAACCTCTGTCACGGCTGCGCACACAATTGTGTCTCTGAGCGCCGCGGCCTACGCTGCAGCCAGCTCTCCAGGTGCAACGGCTTAATCGTATCGCTGTTTCAAATGGCCAGTGGAAGCCACGCTTTATTGAGGGACAGAGAGGGATTATATCTGCTTCGATTGCAGTTCTCACTGTCTGCGGTCAGAGTAATTAAAATCTCAGCGTTACCGCAGCGAACAGGATATGCCGCCGTGCACTCTAACAATAAAAGTCATTCTTTGAACTTAGCCATTAAAATCCAAACATGAAACTTGCCAGTCATGGTCACCGTGTTAGGGCTGCTAGTTGGCTATCTATAGTAGGCTAAATATAATATAAACTGTATTCAGTCACTTTCTTGGAATCCTTTTTTTGCCATTTGGAAATATAGAACTATTATAAAATGAGCAAACAGCATAGGCTACTTACTCTCTTAGTTGGCAAAAACTTTATGAAGAACTTAACCATACAATCCTGAGGGGGTTTCATTGTATACAAAAGTAACAGCTATTATTCCTAGTAGCTTACACTGAAGCAACAATGTAGCTTCCAAGTTTCCAGTTGATTAAATTAGGGAAACACATACAGGAAGTAAGTGGACCACATCCAAATCAAACTCATCTCGTGTGTGATAAATAGTGATTAAATAAACTCAAGGTTTTGCTTCAAGGTTTTTCCGTTGTTTCTCATAAGCAGTGTTGGGGGTAACACATTACTGTAATCACATTACATTTGTCTGTAACGCAGTAATGTAACGCATTACTGTTCCTAAATTCAGTTATCCCATTACAGTTACTAATCAAACAATTATGTAGTTACTTGCTATTGAGCCTTGTTCTCGCCACAACATTTATCTATGAAATGCTTTTTGGTCTGGTTTTCATCGACTTTGCTATCAGCTTTGTGGTATTATTTTATTAAAGAGCACAAATGAAAGCTCTGGTGTATCTCCTCCTTATTAGGATAGGGATTTGTGCTGATATGTGGGCATATGTAAGGTTTATAACATTTTAAATATGTAATGTTATATTTTACGTTTACGTAACAATGCATCTCAGGTGATGTTGCGGAGTAACGCAAAAGTAATGTAACGAGTAGTAGAACAAATTACTTTCTAAAGGGAGTAAAGTAATGCATTATTTTATTTTTAAAGTAACGACCCAAACCCTGCTCTTAAGTCATCTTAAGTCAGCAACCTCCCATTAAAACCCTGATGGTAAAAATCATGTGGCTGAAATAGATAAAACACAACCAGTGACCTTTAAATGAACGCCACCATGGGTCCTAAGGTCATCAAGAGAAGCTAATCCTTCTACTCCTTGGAAAAAGGATTAGAAATTACACTTCAGGGTGGAGCCTGAGAAAGCTGTTGCCAATTTGCCTCTCCTGGAAAGAGGAGACGAAAAGAAAGAAGGCAGGGGTTTCTTTCTCTTCTTGCATTGAGGTAGCTTCAAGATTAGGAGGTTAGCTCTAAGACCCCGACCCTCTCCTGACGCCAGCCCACTGTGAAACCAAATGCTGAAATTCAACATTCAACAGAGTCAACTTCATCTCAGCCCCAGCGTCCATCTGTGACACAGAATGGACAAAGGCAAAAGGGTATTAACCTCTGACCTCCAGAGTTACATTGAACTGGAGTCATGTTCCAACGTTACACCTCAACAGGGCTGTTCCAAGGCCATCTGAAAACCCAGGAATTATTCTCAAATTACATAGACCAAAGCATGCAATATATTGTATAGTAGGAGCAGTTCTTACAAGTTTTGACCCACAAACCCCCAAAAAGACGCCCCTCCCCCTGTGCACAGCTGACAAAATGTTTAACACTGGCCAGGATAGCATAACAAATCAATAAACAACATAAAAATATACAGCTCAGAAACATGCAAGTGTTATGGATCACATAATTATTTGGCAAAGCTGCTCAAAACCTGGTTTAAATGCAGCCTGGAATATGTTTGTATGCATCCTGAGAAGAGACGGACATGATTGACAGGCCATGAAAATTATTTACATTTTTCTGACACAAAGTCAAAAGAGAGAGAGAGACCATGTGTTTTCACCCTTTGGGATATTGTTCACAGTCTCTGTGTAGGTGAGTTTCCAAGATAATATTTATCCATGGATACAGGAAATTTTAAGTCTGGGATCCCAAAAATGTCCAGTTCAATGTGTTTGTACAGCAAAGAAATGGTTGGCTCTGTGCCACATATGATTAAAAAACAATTTACCTGTGCTTTTGTAATCACACAAGACAATAGAACTCAACATTATTTAGATAATAAGGTCTTCTGGAATTAACACTGAGTTTGATATTTTGGAATACCAAGAGGTATCCAAAACATGACCTGATTTATTTGCAGCATGCCTAGCCTTGGATGGAAAACCCACAATCAGTGGAAAAAGCACTAGTGACTGGAAAATAGATGGATAACAATAACCAAACCATGACATAAATAGGAACTCTATTTTGACACACTAGCGGGGGTACAAAGAAAAGTCCAACCATTAATATTTACTATGTCGTCATTTTAATTTGAAGGCCCAAAGTACTTCACATCTATATATACAAATATTTACATAGTGGCACATATGACAACAGAACAATGAGAACAGAACATAACTTGGCACAAAACTGGCATGCAACTGTGTTTTCACTGTAGGTAAGTTCAGGCACAAGCACATATTTTCTAAGTTTGAAACATCAGGGAGGAAAACATGAGAAAGGAAGGTTTAAACGCAACAAAAAAATCTAGCATCTAGCCCTTGAACAATTGTAACAAAATGATTAACTGTTGACAGAACAAATGGTGCAAGGCAAAACAATCTGTGTCTAAATCACATTAACGGTTTTCCTCCAGCCCTTTAGTTGAAAAGTGTGATAGGCAGAGACGGAGAGAGTGAGACAGGCAGAGAGAGAGCAAGAGAGATAGAGAGAGAAGGCAAGTCGCCTCCTCTGTGTCTCGGGCCACCAGCCTAAACAAATTGTAAAGCCTTGAGAACAATAACACTGTATTTGCAAACGCTGCACTTTCTCTCCGGCCTAGCCCCCAAAGATCAAGTGACGGATGAGAAAAGGCGTCATAGAAAACACAGACCTCAGATAACCTCAGCACAGGAATGGAAAACAATAAATGGTTTAACACAGTGGCTCCCAAAGTGTGGGCCAGGGCCGAGGTTGTGAAATGCTTTTGCCGGGTTGCAAGATGATTTACAAAATAATCATTTCCTTAGTATTATGTATTATTATGTATTATTACAAAAAAATTTTTTTTGTATTATGTATTATGTATTATTATAAACCTCCTTTTTGGGGCAACCACTGGTTTAAAAGGTTCATAGTAAAGTCTAACTTGTGATACTTCTCATTAAAGATTTTGATGATAGAATGTAGAAATTGTTTCAAAAAAGATGGGGCACCCTATGGAAAGTTATTTTTATTTTATTTTTTTATTAAAATAGCTCTATTACTTAATTTTAACTGTTTTTGTTTTTCAAGGAAATGGATTTTCCTCCAAAAGTTAGACTTGATGCCAAGTTTTCCTTTCCACATTAATAGAAAGTATTTCCACATTAGTGCTTTCACACCGGAAAATAGCTATTCATTTATCAAGTTCTGATCTAGTCCCTTTGATCTGAACGCCAATGTTCATTCTAAAGAGCAGTTATCGGAAAATTGTGTTTATTTGAATAGATTGTATTAATATTTCTCAATTTACACCTGCATATTAGTTCTAATAGATGCCTTGTCTTGGTACTTGACACTTATTAAAGTAAAGTTATTTCATGATGTTATCTTCTATGCATGATACACAGACCAAGGTTATACACTTTCACACAAGCATGCTGTATTGCAGTTAACATTTCACACTCTTATAGCAACTGGTAAAAAAATAAATACTATGGATATTTACATGTGTGTTCAACCAAAAACAACATGGAATATTGACTGACAAATGTAACAACCACAAAATCTTCAACAAAACACAAACTCCTATGCTGGCTAGAGCACTGTTCTCTGAAAATGCTCAAGCCCTTAAACTGACATGTTTCAACTGGCCTAGACAAATTTCTGGCTTTACAGATTCTCTCCAAGTCATAGCCTAGAGGAGTCCAAGCACAGTGATGTAATATTACACAGTTGTATTTATCGTGTTTTATCCTTCAAGACAAACAGTGATATTGATATTTCAAAGTGGGTATCACTGCACAGTGCTAAGTGTTCATTCTCCCGATAACCTACTTCAGGTCTAAAGGTTCATCACATTTCTTGAATCCCTTTTGAATGTACTGGAACTGTCCAAAATGAGCCAGACAATGTAAAGAAGGACCAACTGACAGGTTGTCTAGGCATTCCAATCTCCCCTTCTCATGCATTGCTTGAGGCGAGGAAGGAAAGGATAAGGAGACACAATGTCAGTGGGTAGCTTTCCCAAAGTCCCGCCGTGCCACTGAGAGGTGAGGTAGTGGCAAATATGGCCTCCGTCTCGTTCCAAGGCAGCGGGAGGTTGCAGATGTTCCCCTCGCAGCAGGCTGTGCACACCTTAAGCAAAAAAACACAGTGCATGTTAATACGCTCATTTGTACAGTAATAGTATATCGGGAGTTAATGGTTGGCTGTTAAACCGAATACTACTAATATTTATGCATTACTCAGCCCTCATAGCATGGAATACTGGAAGAAAAAAGGACAATGGAGTTGATGGGGAATCATTTCCCCCCCCTATCAACTCCATTGTATCAGAAACATTTTCAACATCTCCCAACTACATTGGAGATGGGAGTACAACCTTTTTTCTTCCAGCATTCCAGCCTGTGAGGGGTGAATGACTTCATACAACAATTATCATTTTCAGGTGAAGTATTCCTTTAAAAAGGCATAAGGCCTGGTTGGGGAACACGTATACATAAGATATATAGTATATACTGTATATACACAGATGACCCATATAAAATTGGGTCATGTAAAAAGCAGACTGTAAGTGTGCACTGTTGGTGTGAGAGAACAGTGTGAGACAAAGTATAGCATACTTTCTTTCACATTTCCCTCCCTTGTCCTGACTTACTTGGCTTTAAGCTTCCTTTTGCTTTGCTTTGATTCTTAAGCCCAGTTTCCTCCCAGTGTCTATTGAGCAGGCTAAAGGCCAAACAAAGACATCCATCTTTCGTGAAGGATTAGCGTGACAGTGTCCAGGGAAAGGCCCGTTAACCCCCGGCCTTCATCTTATCTACACGAGCACTTTTGGATGATCTGCGGATTAACTAAACAGCCCAGTTAAGTGGTGCTGAATGGTTCTTCAACATAAAACACGTGTGTGTTTTCCCCATTACCTGTCTCGGCAAGGAACATGTAGAAGCATGCAGGTAACGTGTATAAATACTGTATATTCGGTACAGGTACAATAAAAGCCAATTTGTTTCTGTTCTACACAGAACCAAAGCAGCCTGGTACTCCAAAGGGAAACTGTATGACACTGTAAAGCTACTGAGAGTATTCAGCAGTGGAACAACTTTGTTTAAGGTTAAACCTTATTACCATTTTTGACATCAGTTTTATTTCTGCTTTCTTAAATTCTTAGGTTTGGAAGCCTGCTACTGCACAATAAAGAGCAAACACTGTTAGTTTAATCACACACTATACACTATATACTAGCTACAGCATGCCCTTATATATTCTGTATCTACCAGAAAAGAGTGTGACCATAAAGATTAGCGAGATTCCTTGTGTGCACTGTTTCCCAATGTGGCCATTTTGTCACTTCATTTTGACACGTTTCCAAACTCCTTCAAAATTACATTTTACAAACTGCTTAAATGAAATGTACTGTATGCATTGTTATTTGATTGTTATTTTCAGTATTATTCACACTCACACACATTCTACCTTCATTAATTAAACTACTGTTATATTGCGTGTCTTCTTATATGAGATTCCACCCAGTGCGTCCGTCCTATTCTTTGCCAGCAGGCTTACTGTGGTTCATGCTGGACCAGACTTTCCTGTCCCCTCACCTTGGCTCCTTCATAGTCCATTTCAATGCATCCTGTGGAAAGACAGTCCTCTAGGGCGACACAACGTTTCGTCACCGACAAACTGTCTCCTTCCATGTCCATCTTGTGCCGTGTGTAGCAGTACCTGGCCTCTGAAGACAATTTGAGGAAAAGTCTGTCACGAACATACACACCGATAAATGTCAATGTGCCTGTAATAGTAATCTTTATGTGAAGGGGATGTCAAATAAGACTGCTGTTTCTAGTTCCAAAGCTGCTTTTAAACCTGATCTCTAGTGGGATTTAATTTGGACTGAGTCATTACCTTTGCTATGTAATGTATAAAAAAGCTGTGAATGTCACTTTTGTCATGCTGCGAACCACTGAAACCTGAGGGAAACGGGGATCGTACCATGTTACAGAGCACATTCCACAGGGTGGTCGAGCTCTGCATCTCCCATTCGGGTGTTTTTTAAAACAAAGAATGTGCTTTTTTACGAGACAGTCAAAGAAATACTTAGTCATTAAAGGAGAAGTATAAATCTGCCTAGCAGCGGTCAAGGAGGACTAGATTTGGCCATAGATCATTTTTATCAGAGCAACTATTTACGAGCTAAACATGCCCACCGCCGGTGAAATATCTTTTATAACGCACAGGTACCAGGGCCTCCAAAGAACAAGCACTGCATTAATTTATAACCTTCTTGGAAGCAAGAATGCCTAATGTAAATACAGAGACAAGCTTTCAGGAGGTGAGAGAGCCCAGAATACGCTTGTGTTGACATCACTGTCCTCAGTAAGTCACAGCAAATTAATGTAGGCTAATGTAAAGACAAAGACGTGAGGGGAAAACTGCACCGAATCTAAACTGCACTAAATCTCATCATTTCTATGAAGTTAGCACAGTCTTACCACGTGGGCAGTAGAGGTCAGGCGCCCAGCGATTACACTCGTAGTTGTCTGACGCGTCTTCACAAGTGAAACATTTGAATCCACCAGGGAATGGGGTGGCTGGAAACACAACAGACACAACATTACAATGTGTTTCAAACATGGCCGTCAAGCCTGCAAACCTTTTAAAGTCTTCACGAAAGCAAACTGAAAGCAAGTTTATGACATATTTGTTTAGGAAAACTTTTTTTTTTGTTTTGTTGATATGTTTAGGTGTGTTAAGCAGTAGTCCAGTGGAAACGGACACAGCTGGAGACCCATAAAACCACGGGTATAAATGAGACACAAAAGCACACACCTTAAAAAGAATTCTCAATGAAATGGATAAATAAAAGGTTAAAGAAAAAGAAACCGATATTCAACAGCCTTGTTAGCAGTTGGCAAGACTTTAGATAATTCAGCTACGAGCTGCCCGGCGTGCAACAGTTACACCCGGACTTTCTCTGCGTAGGGTCCCCGGAGAGGTTGGAAAATGCCCACAGCGGCCATCTGTTACGATCAAACAGCGACAGTGTTAGTCTTTCCAATTTCGCACCACTACATTAATCTGATTGGCCCCCTCCCCCACACGGCCTACTCCCCAGTGACAGCTGTAGGTCTGTGGGTCAGGCAAACTTGATTCAGCACCACAAAGCCTGCCAATCAAACCTGACCCCTCCCATTACCTCCCAAGATTCCTGGCTAGTGGCTTTCTTTTGGCAATTACACCCAAACACACTTCACCAAGGGAACAAAATGTAAAGAAAGTACATGTAAAGTGTTTAGTGAGCATATAATACTGTATACACACCCTTTTAAATAAGTGTTTCTCAGAGTTAAAGGTAGCAAAATCATGGCAAATCACAGATTTTTCATTGGGAAAAATAGAAACGTTTCAATAGACCTGCCATTGTTGACTCCTGCCTGACCCACCCAACTGAAACCAACCACACAAAGCGCAACGCGATCTGTACCAGCATCAACAAAGGACAGAGGACAGAACTTTTGAGTGGACCAAGAGGACTTAATAGGACAACAATTACATGGAAATCCGCCATGTCTGTGGGAAATGATCTAATGGACGCTGAGGCCCAATTAATGGTAGCCACTTGCCGGAACATTCCGTTCGAGTTGTCGGGACAGCCAGGGGACAACAATCAATTAGCTTTCAGCTGTGGTTTGATGATTGTCACGCTGGCTGGAGGACAATCAGCTAATGTTGCCGTGTCCCCAAACGGGTCACCCACAAATCCCTGGCTCCTTCCTCGTGTGGCGCTCTTCATGGAGGCCTAGAGGATCCCCGCTCAGCCTCATATGTGGGCAAGACAAACGGAAGCGGGCGAGCTTTGCCATAGTGGCTGGCTGGCTATGAGTGGGTTCACATGAGCACATGCTATACTTCAAAGACCCAAAGGCTTTGGGATGTGGGTGTGTGTGTGCGTTAACGCAGACAGTCACTGCACCAGCTGTGTCTCTGTCTGGTTGGAGAGCAAAGAAGGGGTCGCTTCACTAAAAGCCCCCCAGCCACAGTGCACACTGTAGCTGTCAGTCACATCCTGTAACTAGACAGTGTATTAATGCTACAGTATATAACTCTTCCATAGCCACGTGAGAGCGTTCTGGAGAGAGAGAGATGACAAATATGGAGTCCACCCTATGAGGTTTATTACTGGTGCCCTGTAATAACAGCGCCTGTCTAATGATGGCAAGGGACAAGCTCCCAGGGACAACTCACAGAACAGACCTCTTATTCCCACAATCACTTGCCCAGAGGGCATACGCCATAGATTTATAAGTGAAGCAACTCCAGGGTAAAGAAAAATTTGCCAATGCAAAGTCAAAGGCAGTTATTCCAGATTATTTATTTATTCCTATTTTGTATTATATTTAGCAGACGCCTTTATCCAAAGCAATTTACAATTACATTGTTCTAATACATGGAGCAGATAGGGGTTAGGCATATTGCTCAAGGATGCTTGCAGGTAGGCCGACTCTGGGGCTCAAACCCACGACCTTACGGCTGGGAGTCCAACGTCTAGACCACTAGGCTATCCTGCCTAGGCTATAACCTTTCTTTGGACTAGTAAATATGGGGGAACTCACTGGAGGGATGGAGGTAGATTATATCTTGTTCTGTGAAGTCCTTTGATTGGGTGGGCCTCAGCCAATCAGAGAAGACACTCAGCAGTAGGACCCAGGCCACTGCAGGCCAGGGTTCCATTGCTGCCTGCTGTGGTTTCACACATGCAGGTTTCTGCCTGGCCAAGCACACAGGATCTGGAAGGAAGAGACAGAAATGAAATGAGAGAATAACAGAGAATGGGGGAGGTCTTCTGAGAATGGCTATATAGTGGCTGAGAAACATTACACATAAGTATTTATATCATTTTTGTAATTTCAGTTTTGTTTTAATTGCAATAAGCCTTGGAATTGGTCTTCCTAAGCCCAAGTGAAACCAGAAGTATAGCACAAGACCCCTTGGATTACACGGTTATTTCCCGCCACTGTACCTACTCGTAGACTGTGGAAAATATAATGTACTGGCACACAAAAAGGGCTGTTTCTCTGCCTCACATTAAGAAAGCTACTCAAGTTATTTCAAGTTGGCCTATTTGATTTGAATCAAATAGGCCAAGTTGTTCTGTCTAGCTTTAAGCGTAACATGGGGATTTAAAGCTACAATCTTAGACATTCTCATTTAAATAAATATCCTGTTTTACAGCTGATACGTAAAGTCTACTCCCATTTCATGAAAGCCTTTCCATTTGCAGTTCTAATGAATTTAAAATCTAGTCTCTGACATTTATAGGAAAATCACATGACACATTACATTATTACAAATTACATTAAAATTAAGTGGTTTATAATATAATAATATGTAATTGAAAATGCACAGTCTATACTGTATATCCTATTTATAAAAAGATGGATAATTTTGTTCCATTTCTTACAGCGTTGTTAGTGTAGAATGAAAACATTAAACAGCCAAGCACAAAATGAAACATTTAAAATGTTCAAATGAAAAGACAGATAGCTGTAGATGCACTTTTAGTGTCTTCCTGTGGATGGATGGCCAGAAAACAATATGAAATCAATCAAGCTGTGTTCATCACTATGACAATTATGCCTAACATTTCCACAATTATATCAGTTGGAGGTCCCACCGTAATGCGTCATTGGCCCCCTCCTGACGCAGGTCAGCTCTTGTTTGTGTGCGTTGAGACAGACACACGGACAAGCAATGACTGGACAAATGATTGGGTCTTGTATACAATGACGTACAAAACGGTATGATTGACAAGGGGTGAAACAATTTATATTTGTGATAATCTGATTAACATATTTTAAAATAATAACATTTCCCTAATAGACTAATAGACTAACGAAACAACTTGACCAACTTGTTCTATTAACTTGACCAAAACATGAATGCCTGTCCTTTTTTATTTTATTAAAAGGAAAAGACTGCTGGGTTCAGATAACTAGTGAGCTTTACCACCATTTTGTATCTCATGATCTCATATTGTACTACAATTGTATTGAACAGATTATTTGAATAATCCAAAATTATCTACAGATTACTTTTACGTTTTTGCTGCACTAACCAGGACACTATTAAACGCAGGGACTCCCTTTAAGGAGAAAGGAGAAATCTTACATCGGCGAGGAAATCGCAGTAACTAGACAGGAGACCGATACGTTATTAAGTGATCATCTGTTTCCCTGGTCTATATAGTGACTTTATCATGTGTGTCTTTTGTGTTTTTCCACGTCTAAACCTTTTTTACATTATTATAGAGTATTATGTCTGATTGTTATTATTTGAATGCCTATCAAGCAGTTGATTATGGGGTTAGAATATGCGAGGCCATATGTATTTTATATACAGTAAGCAACCATGTTTAAAGGGACACTCGTCAATTTGTGTCCAAAATTTCTGTTGAGCAGTTTACATTAGTAAACAAACTAATAATGGAGAAAAGATTCACTGTGAATTCACATTTCTGTAAAGGGTTTGGGCTACTGTAGAAAACATGGCGACGCAACATGGCGACGTCCATAAGAGGGGATGCACCCTCAATGGAGATAGA
>JAODLI010017002.1:0-23299 GCA_027575585.1 Percopsis omiscomaycus
ATAACTTGCGTTGACATAAGCCTTATGAATAGCTAGTCTGTTTTCAGCTTCCCTTCTCTCTCTCTCTCTCTCTCTCTCCCCCTCCCCCCTCCCTCCTCTCTCTCTCAAACCTCTCGACCTGCAACCAGTAGATCACTAGAGTCCTGAATACACACACACACACACACACACACACACACACACACACACAAAGTATATCCGCCCTTCCGGCAGTTTCTCCACAATGTCTAAAAGGCTCCGTCGTTCTGCTGTCAGTATTATTACCTTCACTTTTTATTGAAGATTAATTTGCTCGTCTGATTTTTCACTAAGCTCAAAGGAAGATATTAGCCTAGTAAATTAGCACTGATGAATGGCCCATTATCTTTATGAAGCAAGGTGGCACTAAGATGAAGGTTATAGGAAGCTTTGTTTGCTCATTAGCAGAATATTGAACCAGCCGTTGAGCTTGTAGGCTACTAGAAACTATGGTCCAAATAATACACAGATGAGTTTAAAGCAATTTCATCAAAGTCCTATTTGTAGTTACAGTGTGTCTAAAATTTAAATATGATATCCAAAGGTCACTAGACAAACACACTCATCCACAAATCCACTCCACTTTATAAGCACAATACACTATAGCATTTAGGTAATGGTACCGAGTAAAACACAAACAAACGGTACCATCACTCTAAAACATTGTGCTGTCTATGGGAGCAAATCTAGTTACTCCGAATATTAGATTCAATGTCAAAAATCGACCTTAGAGAAGTAATTTGAGGTTCCATAAAGATCACAATTTCCATTTTGTACAGGTAATGTTCTCTGTGATATCTCATCCCAGCGGTGTTAACTTAGCCAGTCTTCTGATTACATCTCATATTTTATCATTCTTTTCCCTCTGCCTCACTAATCACATCATCACTAAATATTTTCATTGATTTTTTGGACAATAAGGCAATGTGAAGGTCATTTATCATAGCAGGGATTTGCTAATGCTATCAGCTCTTGGCTCCTGGTTTAATCATTCCCTAATAGTAAAAGCTAGTGAGACATAAACCCAATACCGTACATCTTGCTGAGCATGAAATGTTATTAAAAAGTTGCATAGCTGGTAGAATGTAAGGCTGGCAAGATTCAGGGGAACTTGGGCTATTAGGTTTAAAATACAAACTATGGTATGCAATCGACACAGCTATAGGGTCAGACTGTCTGTCTATCGATACGTTTAAAAATATTCCACATACAATTTCACACCTAGATGTCCTTTATCCAATGCTAATCCCAGTGTAGCATTATGAGACGTAATGGAAATTCGTCATTCAAGTTTTCAACTTCCCTAAATGACATATTCTGTGTAACGGGATGAGGTGGAGGTGAGTACAAGTGCAGACAAACGAGAACAAACACTGAATCCCGAACGAAACAATAAACGCGAACAGAGAAGCGTTTTAACAATTCACAATAATTGAACAGCAAAAAAACACCAACGTTACGCTGACCATGACAAACAATGGCCCAAGCCCAAACATATATGTACCCACACAATAACAACAGGTGAAATCAAAATGAGGGGGCTTGCTGGATGAAGGTCTGGTGGCGGTGGCTGGGGAGCGCTGGGTGATTGGACGGCTGCAGGCCTGTGGTCAGTAGAACGGGGAGGAGTAGCGCCGCCCCTGGGTGCGACTGCCGACTTCAAACTTTGCAATGTCTTTCAGTGAATATCAAGCTAAAGACACATAAGAGCAGCACAATGTTGTTGCATTTCACATTCGGTACTGTTTACCTATAGACCTATGTAGGTGAAGAGCAAATCGACATTTCACCACTGTAGTCGTCTCCTACAGACACATTTACAGTAATCGCAAATTTAGGGTTCTATAGAGTAACACTGTGAGACAGAACAAAAAAGCCTTGGAAGGAAGTACAATGATTAACAGCTGACTCCTGCTAACTGAAAGTGGCCCACTGGTGCATGTGTGCCCTATTGCTATTCCTTCCACACAAACATGCCTTAATGTGAAGTTGTCTGTGGAGTGTTGAATCTTAACTGGTTACCATCAGCTTGCATCACTGTTGGCAATGCATTGTTTTGGGGGTAGTGTCGTATTTGGAGAGAATGATGAAGAGCGGAGAAACTGCAAGTGAGTGCGTGTGCACTTTGTGCAATCGCACCCTTTCAACTCTTGACTAAACACAATGGCTGTTCGACTTCTGCTGTAAGCAGTTCCTCTCGACGGAGATGTTTCATGGTGACTGGAGGCAAAAAACGAACCGCTCAGATATTATGTATATACACTGCATATGGAAATACTTTAACACCTTTAACCTGCTCAGTGCACCAGACAGATAATATTATCCCTACCTCATGTATGTGCCGCCAACAAAATTAAATCAATACTCACATTGTGACCCTATCTGGTTGGAGAAGTCATTAGACAAGGCAAAGCAAGAGAAAAGGGGGGTTGGTTAAACAGTAAATAAATATATAAAAGGAGTCCTAAACGAGGCAATCTTTCAGCTTGCTCCTGGGGTAATCATACTCTTTGTGCCGTGCCCGCCCAGCAGCCCACATTGACGGTCAAGCTGTGATTGTTCGCATTCATCACGTCCCACCAACCTGAGTGGAGAGGTGGGCTCCAGGACCAACGAGCCCGACAGCATGGAGGGAGAAAACAACAGAGCGTGGTGGGAAGCACATGTCAAACTGCTATTAGGCAGGAATGAAACGCTGGGCTCTCTCTTTCCCCGTCGATTGGGAAAGGTAAGTGACCTTCAAATAACCGGTAAGCGGCGGCGGCAGGGCTCCAGGAATGTCAGGCCTGGTCATCTGGAAGGATGGCTTCATGCGGATGCATTCAAAACCATACCATACGCGTATGTCATGTATGGTTAATCCTGGCCCACACTGGAACATTTTGTTAACACAAAAGAGACGTAAAAGGTGTAAACATATTTTATAGGTGGGACATATAAGGGAGTGGACATTACATTGTATTAATCAATTAACAGGACATTTAATTGATTTGAACCCCTTGAACCTGATCCCCATAATTGTAAATTGTAAATTGAATAGTGAACATATTACAGTAATACATACAGTTAATGTGTCTGTGCTTCTCTCACACATGGTATGTTCTCGTGGAAACTCCTCTAGATTTGGTTTGTCCCACTTCATCTGCCGTGCAACACACGAGACATGTCCCCGGGTGATTTTTAAAACGGAACATTTAAACAAACAAAAAAAATGCACATGCTTCGAACAACAACACACGTGTGCATTTTGTCTTCTAATGGTACAGTGCATGTAAATGCAGTTGGCACTTTACCACATGTGGCTAAGGGGTGGCTGGGGCTGTTGCTAAGCCAAGTTACCCCTTGGCTCCACCGCCGCCAAAAGCTAATGATTGGCACATGAGAGGCTAGGGTTGAAAAGTATGGCAAGCCATTTTGACATTTATTCTTACTAGTAACTATTTTAAAGTGACTAGTACTTATTATTTTGTTACTAGTAACTATTCCAATCGTTACTAGTATCATTTCCAATTGTACTAGTAGCTATTTATTATATACTAGTACTTATTCATTAAATACTAGTGTAATGTACTGTGGTAAACACTAAACTTATTAGAAGTCTTTTGACTGTACATTCAGAGCACCACTCAGATTGATCGTTCTGGGAGACGAGTTGTGATTTATTATTAATTAATTTTTCATAAGTATTCCGATCAATATTTGTGATCAATTAATAATCTATAAATTTTTGTCACATAGGATTGACTGTGTTCTGTGATCATGTCGTGTTCACAAACAGCAGAGTAGATTGATTTAAATACAAATGTGAATTTATTACAAAAATCAGTGCAGGTTACTTACAATCAAAACTATATACTGTATCTATATGCAGGAAAACTTCACGTAACCCATAAACAGTAGTAAACCCAATATCTAGGCTCCAATAACCTCGTATTCAATCAATGAAATCACAGTATTGCTACATTTCAATAAACCAGCAATCTAGCAGGGGGACTCAAAGTTTAGACATGGAATTGTAAAACCTGATCAACAGACTTGAGCAGAATTGATCCGGCTTTTTTAACCTAGTACTAGGCTAAACATAATGTATTGCCTTTGGACGGGGAAAGAGAGTCTGGACAAAAAGGAAGACATTTTGGAAAACCCTTTTGATTATTTTAACAACCAGTGCCTGAGCAGAGTATACAGTACTAGTACTAGTTTTTATTTTTTACAGTTTTTCATGACCTGAAGCCTACTGTCTTGTTATTTTCTTCTAAGGTACAGTAGTTCTGATATAGCCAGGAGGTTGTTTTGTGTCATTATCTTGCTGTAGGATGAACCCTGAGCCACCTATCACGTAAGCTGTTGACTCTCAGAAACCTGGTTCAGAATCCGGTCCTGTTGTGGCTTTGGGTCTGTAAGACCTCTTGGCTTGACACCTTGGCTTTCATTGCAATTTCGCTGAAAAATACCTTTTTAAATAACTTTGAAATGTACATTATTTTTCAGTCTTTTCTAACATAAACATTTTTTTAACCTCTGGCAGTTTACTGCTTACCTTTGTAGCATTCCAGGTTATTCACTGGACTTGAATTGCTTCAATTTGAATAAAAACTGCAAAAATGGGGGTGTTCTAAAACTTGTGACCCGTAGTGTTTGTGTGTGTGTGTATATGTACAGGTATAAGCTGTAGTAGTGTCAAGGTTCTTGAAGGAGAAAATGAATTCACCAATGAGAGTGAAGAATTCATTCAGAATTAATTTTTTTAAAGTACGGTAATTAAATAATCAAAGGCTGCGATGCGAGATTCACAATAAATATTTAACAGCTAATTAGCAGATTATGTATATATCTTGATGTCAGATGCTAGTATTTATTGCGTTCGGGATTTCTTTCATCTAAATGATTACTAGTAACTAAAAAATAACTACTCCATTCTAATGAATTGTTACTAGTAAAATTTAAAAAGATACTATAGTAACTATTTTAATAATTACTAGTATCTAATGAATAGCTACTAGTAACATTTGAAAAGATAGGCTACTAACTATTGGAATAGTTACTAGTAACTAAAGAATAGGTACCAGTATCTAATGAATAGTTACTAGTAACTAAAGAATAGGTACCAGTATCTAATGAATAGTTACCAGTAACTAAAGAATAGGTAATAGTATCTAATGAATAGTTACTAGTAAGTCTTTAAGAATAAATGTCCAAACGGATTGCCATAAAAAGAGCCTTGTCCCCCCTCTCCCTCTCTCCCTCCCTCCCGCGACTTTTCTCCCCACAGACAGGATTGTGTTCAGTCGCATAAAAACACACCTTGAGTTTGGCAGAGTATTTCTGACCAAACGACGGTCACTGTTCTACGGGAGGCTGTGTCTTTATTTTAGCGTTTCGGCACAGCCAGCGTTCTGGAGGTTGCACCAAAGGTTACCTGCTTGTTTTCTTGATAAATCACTCTGCCGTAGCGGGCACACAAGCGGCGGTAAGATGGATCATTGTCGCAAGCAATGCTGAATAAATTCAATCAGCACTGCAGCCTAGAGGTATGATGGGGAACGTTTACAGATAGGTGTTGGAATGCTGAGAGTGTCACAAGTAAGCACTTTGGGTGGTTTGTGGTCATCCACATAACTATGGAGGCCATGTTGACGTAACCCTGCAGGGGGCTTTAATCATTTATCCTCTAGGACAGGGCATCTATCTATCTATCTATCTATGTATAAAAGGGGGCTAAACCCTTTAAATAGTCCTTCAAATGTTGTATGTGGCACTGACTGACGCTAATATGAATAATTACATACAAAAATGTGAGAAATGTACAGTATATGGAATATCTTGTTTTAATAGTGTTGACTTATTTACTGAAATTAAAAGTGTTTTGTAGATTAACAAAGAACAGCCACATGTAACAGGAATGACAAGTGGAGGGAACTGAACAGTGACATTTTACAAACTCCACACAACAGACTCTACATTTGAAGTAGTTCACTCCACTGATCACACAGTGTGTTAGCAAAGGCGGGCAACAAGAGGGATTAAATGATTGTGTACAGGAAGCTGCAGGCTGCAGACACAAATAACAGTTCTGCTCTCTGCTAGTCACTTGATATGGGCATATAGTGCCCAACACACTACCACCAAGATAAATGAGCCTTGCAGTAGAAGAATTCTAGCAGCTGATGTTTTCACTTTGGGCTATATTATTTGATGTCACCAATTATTATATTTAAGGCATCGCTCTTTCTTCTTGTATCTCAACCTTTGACAACCATCGCCAACAGAGGCTTGAGGTCACTAGCAACCTGTTTATATTGTAATGTAAACATGCAATACAAATCTATAAATCAACATTTTTCAAGAGTCAAACACACCATTACATAAAAACTTAACACATATTATTCTTTTTATGACATTATATATTCTCGTTTCATGCATAAAATATTTCAAAAGAAAAGTAATGTAGTTCATACGTTTATGTTATTGCATATATATGTATTTATATATAAGTAATGTTAGTTTATATGGAAGTGTAACGTTAGCAGAAGGCCTTAAGCAAATGATCTCAGAGCACTTTATGTTGTGTGATATTTTCCTCCAATTACATGCAGGACACATGTAAATAGATTGGTATTTTAAACAGTTTGATTCAAATTATATTGTCTTTACTTACTAATGTATTTCTTATTTGACTTTTGCTGTGACCCTCAAGTAATTACACTCTGGAACACTTAAACCAGTGAATTGGGGGGGAAAAAGCACCGTAATCTCACATTTCCCAGGTTATGTGTCGGGAGACAGCGTCGGTGTTTAATGGTCTTCTTCCATTAATGTGCACCAACTGACCTTTTTCACTGAGATGCATTACAGCGGGCCATATCCAGTTGGCAGGATATGCTTTACAGTAAGATGTCTAGACTCGCGGCAGCGCTGAACAACTCAGCTGTCGCAATCCAATCAAATTAGAACAATGTCAGTGATTGACCAGGGCTGAACCATGAAATAAATAAATAATTGCGCTTGTCCCACTTTAGCCCTGGTTACTAACAGGCATGAGTGCCAGGAGGTTGCACTGTGATAAATGGGATATGTGACCCGAGCAAATGAGAGAGAAAAAAGCAATTTTGCAAGATGACACGCTATGGCAGCCTTAACTCATGCGATAGCTTCTATTCTCACATGCTACTACATGGCTTTACAATTAGGGGATAAAACAGTGTCATTAGTGGCAGGTGGCCGATGCCCCCGACATAATTGTGTTTCATCCACGTCTGTAAATGAGATGGATGAGTGCGGAGCCACGTAATACTTGCACACTTTTCATTCATGTGTGCGTACTTCTCAGCTGGCCAGGCAACGAACACATTGGGCCCATATCGAGATGTTCTCCCAGTGATTTTCCTCTTGGTGGGGTTGGGCCACGTTATTTGGGATACGATATCGTCGGGCTGATGGGGCTATTCTTCAGCCCATCAGCACAACGATGATGTATGGGACCAGTGTTGTTGTGTTTACTTAACGCCATACCTCGGAGAGAGCCGATGGGTGGGTGTTGTTCTCTTTCTACTACCTTATGTGAGCGCATTACATCTTCATCCACTGCCTTTAGCAATAGTGGCTAGCGTCAGACAGGAATCTGCATCATGGGAATTAAGGTTGATGATTTAAGTGTTCCATTTAAAGGGATATTCCGCGATTCATGTCTGATCTTACGGTGGAATACATGGTTTCAAACGCAGACTAGGGGAGAGTGCGTGCACCTGAGTGCTCCCCTGGCCCCCTTCACTCTTCTCTTCTCCTCTCCCTGCAGTATTCCCATGCTAGCACCCTTCTCTACACATCCCCTTACAGCCACATGTATAGTTTGGTTCAAAACATACAGCAACAGTGAGCAAGGGTGGAATTTTATGGTTGTGGCGATGAGGACAGGAACGGCGCCAGGATTTCAATTTTGGATGGGCCAAAGTAATTTTGGCTGGGCCTTTTAATTACAGAAGTCAATAGTCTCCTGTTTGCCTTCCTTTGAACGTTTCCAACTGGCAGTCTCACTAAACCAGAATTGACTGATATCATGCTGTGGAAGGCGACTAGCACATTCGGTTGATTATAACACAAATTTTCTAAAACATTTTCAATGCCGAGATAGATTAATATAATAGTCTCTCTCTCTCTCTCTCTCTCTCTCTCTCTCTCCTTGCGGAATTGCGGAGTATTCTGACAACTCCGTTCTAACTCTTTTAAGATATTTGAAATTCGTTGCGGTGCCATAGCAATGGAGTAGCCCAATAGTTAATTTAGTTAAGTTCCATTCCATTAATAATCACAGGCTGCAGAACAACCTCAGTGTTGTGACGAGCATGAGCAGTCTTAACAGACACGGGCCAACGTTAGATGGTCTGCTGTGATTGGTCCAGACTTCACACACGATGTAGTCTAAATAAATCTCGTCTTTTGAGGAAATGTTTTTCGGTCTTTCTGTATTGCGTATTTATTTGTTAATTTCAATTAAAAAAGTTTCAGTTAAAAAATACAAGTTTTTTCTGTTTTGCCAGGGAATGCGTCATAATGACTCTACTTTACTGGACTTTACAAACTTATGAAGAATGTGATTTAGCAAACGTTTTTATTTTCCCTTCACTCCAACAGCTCGGCTCGGCTAAGTCCTGAGCCGAGCTGTTGAGGAATGGCTAGTCTCTGCACCGACAACAAGATGAATGATGCATCTCTACACAGGGCCCTGTGAACTCCAAAGGTTTTCTCTTTGTTTCAGCTCCAGGGCATTGGTGAGAGATTGACTGGCTGCGACACGCACGACAGAGAGGGTGAAAAAATAAAATAAAGTGATGTCTTTCCTGTGGCTCAAGGACTAGTAGGCTACATGAAAAAACGCCCGGACCAATTTGCGGTGTGTAGTTGAAACCCACGCCCGCACCTCCGCCCCCCCAGCCGCGACTACTACACCTCTGATGTGTTTGTTTGTTTTGATCGTTTTCACGGCGTCCAACCCTTCTTATGAATTGACCCACCAGTCTAATTAGCTTATCTTTCTTATCCCTTGGTCACCCCCCCCCCCCATCCCCCCCGTTTGATTCAGGCATCACTGATCTTTTGGACAACACCAAACAGCTACACAAGCTGGACTTGGCTGGTTCTGTTGTGACATTAACGAAAGCTGGTTAGATCTCTGGAATGTCGAGGGGCTCTTCAGCAAGTCCATGTTGAGAATTACAATGAGATGGTCTTGTCAATATTAATATGATTATAATTCAGGAATCAGTTGGAATTTGGATGCCTTTAACTAGGCTGTCTTCTCTGGGCCTTTGCTTTTTTTGAACAGAGAAAAGAACCAACTCTCTTCATCTTTCAAGCTGCAAATGAGTTTAAACAGGGTGAAAAATCTTCACCACGCCACTCCCTAAGCAATCATGTGTTGGGTTTATTAAAGGGATGCAAGATCTAATATCGTTATGGCAATTTCACAAAGTATTTGAATTACCTAAAACCTCCTTTTTGACAGCATATTCCCATATGTAGTGTAAACATGCATGATACCTGAGTCCGCATTTTGCTTCTGAACTTCATCAAAAAGCTAGTTTGGGAAGAACTACTTCCAAGCAGACTTGGGATTGAATTCAAATTTAAAGCACGCGATTGGACGAAGCGAGTGGACGAAGCGAGTGGACGAAGCGATTGGATGAAGCATACGAAGACGAAGAATCTATGAATTATTTTGTTCCCCACTAAACCTAATATTTCTAATATTATTTATAGCTTCTTGATAACTGTCTGTTTGGCTGGAATGTAACCCTGACTGAGAAATCCAATCATGATTCTTCCCACTCCCAGTTCATAAAAGCTTTTCCATTTTGTATTTTATTCTACAATCTGAGTGACACACAGTAAAATTACTTTCCGTGACACACACATGCATTTAATGTTAAAGAGAAGTGGGAGGTCAGGCAGAGCAAAATAATGTACAGCCCAACTGTCTCCAGACACATGACACTGTTTTAAAATGGCTTCAGTATTCTTATTAAGGCAAAACATTTTAATTTATATCTCATCTTAGCCATAGGTCATTTTCATATCACAATCATTGTAATAATTGTAGACAATTTAATTGGATCAAGACCGAATAATTATAAAATATATTGAAGGTACATCCCCCCCCAATAGCCTTTTCAAATATGCTCAAAATGAGCATGAAACAAATGCTTTTGTTAAAAATGGGCCTATTTGTGAGTGCTAACAACCATTACCAACGTTAGCTATGAGGGAAAATCATCAACACCATGTAACAACTGCTTTATTTGTTCATATTTTAATAATTGTCTTGTTTATTTTGCTGTTGTTGTAAACCCCTTGTGAATCATTTTATGGAAACATTATGATGAACTGCCCTTTCAGTGTGAATTCAGAGCTGTCAATAGGCCCTGTGTGTAGGGCTAATCTGTCATTTTATATGGGCAGATACATAGCCAATAGTGGGCTGTCATCAATAGAGGTTAAATATTTTGTTTGACAGCCAACACGCTTTAAATCACTACTAAAATTAGGTATTTTTGCACTAATGTGTCACATACTGTATACACCATATATACGAAAATTATTCTTTACCCTTATATAAACTCTTATCTTATCCTCTCTTGTCTTATCTAGCTATTAACACTATCGTACAGAACGCTCAGTATTTACTCAGCACATCCATGCGGTTAGTACTGTATACCAAAACCATTGTTTTAGTAATTACTTTGATCATCTAATTTTTTACAATGATTCTTTTCTCTGGGGGTGGGAAATCAAATGCTTACACTTCCCACTGCTGCCCCTCCAGCCTCACTACACACTAATCCTTTAAATTATGTTTTGTCCAATTCAAGGCATTTGTCTTTCTTATCTTTCTAATCTTTCATTATAGGTCGTCCTGACCTTTATTTGCAGTGTGGAATATGGAGCAACTCAGAACTACAGGAGCTACAGGGAGGGGTTTAAAAATATATTTGCAGCTCCATGGCAACCCGCTGAGCTCCAGCCATGTTTGCCCACAGGGGGGAAAATAGATTAGGCTGACTCAGGGGTCATCAACCCTCCTGGGCATCGTCCAACTGGGCCGTCCTCCTTAGCCTTGGTCCGGGTGGCCTCACAACACCGGCACCAACATTAGGGCCGACACCGGCACCAAGAGCACTCAGGTTATTCCTCATCCAGCCAATGTTAGCCAGAGGATTGCAGTACAGTATGGACTCACAGTATGTACAACACCGTCAACATTTTCAGTGACAGATTACCGTGGGAACCGGGATCAGAAGAGGTTTCTCCTTTACATGTGAATCCAATCTCTCAGCTGACAGGTAAAAAGACAGGTCATCTGTTACACAGAATGCTCCAGAATGCTTCAGTATGTTCTACAGGTGATAAAAGATGATGCATGTCTTACACTTGAACATGGTACTGTACTGTAATGTTCCGGAAAGGCAGGTTTGGATGGAAAAAGACCGTATTTTGTATCCAGCTTTATAGTACTGTATTTACTATATTACAGCATTTATTATTGGTTGGATGCACATTTTTCTGGCATCTCACAAGTTCAGAATTAATTCATGTTTATTAGAATTCTTAGATTTTTTTATTAGATTTTTTTTTAAATTGACTTTGAATGACCAATAAGGAACTTTAATGTTGTGAAAATAGTAACACATACAGTACAGTACCCACATTTGAATAATACATATATAAAAAAAATTAAATTATAAGAACGGTCTCACTTTTAGATTTTTGTTTGAAGACCACTAACATATTAGAAGTTATGGTTTCACAATGTGCTAGATGCAATTAAAATGAAGCACCTAATTTGCACAAATGTAGTTCTCTTCTGCAGTCAAGACAAAGCATGACAGCCAATGGAAACATGAAAAGACAAAATGCTTTTCAAAATGCTAAATCTTAAAATGTATACATACTGTATACTGAACACAAATTGTCTTCAATGTTGATAGCATAATGGTCTTTACAGTTGATACCGTAGCTGAAGATTGCAAAAATGAATTAAACTTTTGTATTTTTCCCTTTTCTTGAATGTCTCACAACTGGACTTTAGGGCTTTCATTCTTTAAGGCATTTCATTTATTCATTTATTATTCATAGTATAGTACATCAGATCATAATTTATGTATCAATACAAGAAGGTTTTATTTTTAAAAGTTCATCATATAGCTTAAGCGTAAGCTGTATACAGTACATATTATTACTTGGTATGTAATAGAGAGTTTACATTGTTGAGTTCTTGTGGACATTTGTTTTGGAATTAAAATGACACCGTGCTCCGGTCATTCATTTTCTCTCCAGATTTGCTGGCTGTACAAAAGATCTTTCAGTGCAAGGTCACCACTTAAATGACTCTATAATTCTGCGGTGGGAATATTTTATGATCCAAGGGCATGCGAATGCCTAACAGGCATTTACATCCATATTCATTTGCCAGTTATAGGGATTCAATCTATTTTCTCTCATCTCCAGAGCTCAGAGCAATTCAACGTGGTGACCAACTAGGAACCAATCTGTTCTAGAAAGGAACAGATCTTATAAAGAACAGTATCCAGTATATACACTATAAATAGATATACCCACACACGCTGAGCACGGTTAATGTTCTAATGGTACTTACAGCAAATAGGAGTTTGAAACTGGGAAGTATTGGACTTCAGCCTTTGTGGAGATCTGCAAAACGGACATTGTGTAACATTAGAGCACATTACATAATTTAATGCATTAACATGTATCCACTACAAGTATTTAGATGGGATTCCCCAACCAACACAGAGTGCATGCCTACAGTACCAATCTAGCCTAAAACTGGGTTATTAGTTGAACAGCTTCATCAGGCTTTTGGTTAATAGATTAGATGGTAATGAGATGAGCAGCTTCAAGGCATAATGTAATGATTTAGTTTTCCTTCACATCCAATCTATAAGCAGACATAGGAATCAATACCTAGGTAATGCTCTTAATGAAAAGTGGCATTTTACCGCCTCTAAAATTCGCCTCTGTCATTCACAATGTTGTTTCCTTCAGTTCTGATGAGCTGTGCACCTTTAGTAACTGTTTGCGAAAAGCCCTGACTTCAGTGCATTACATCCAATCTTGGGCAAACTAGCGGTTTCAAATCTTATTGAAATCTGAGCTTGGCTAGAGAACACAGCTTGTTCCAGCAGTCTCTTATCTGTGTGCACAAACCTCTGTTATAGGCGAGAACATTGTTGTTTTTATCAAGAAACATCCCTGTTGACTTATTGACATCCTCTGAATACGTGAGAATCACAACATCACAAAAAAGCTGTGTGTTTTACACAGTGAACTGTTGTTAATCACTTTCTGTTAATTTTTAATTGAAAGAGCTGACTGTTGTTCACTCAAACTTCGCCGGTATTTGTGTCTCATTAATGACGGTGTAACGGTATGTGTTTGGAGTGGCGAGAGCAAGCGCGAGCCAGAGGGAAAACGCAGGCAGCCGTGGAAGCGGTGAAACGCATAAAGCGTATTTTAATAACTCAAACTGAACACAAAGCACAGGTATGCAGAACAGCAAACGATGACCAACAGCACCTAGTGCTGCTGGGGAACTTAAATACTGTCCATAATTGCACTAAGGAGGCGCACCTGTGTGGGCTAATACCCCGCAGGTGCGCAGCCGGGACGGGAGGCACGGAGCGTGCACGGAGCGTGCACGGAGCGTGCACGGAGCGTGCACGGAGCGTGCACGGTCTAAAGATGGATAGAAATATGGAGCTATTTCATCTTTCCTATTAAGGCTTATTATATCGTAGTAGTTTCTAATTCACAGGTGTCAAAACAGTCATTTAGAACAAGATGATTAATGACTATTCTGGTATTTCTGTGTTTCAAAAAACTTTTAACGTAATATTTTTCAGACAATCAAAACTGTTGCTGACACTGTAATGAGCTAATGATATTACTGTATGAATTAAACAAATATATATAGTATAATAACTATATTTACTGAATGAATGAAAGCTGTCATCCTAAAATACAAACAAGGAGGTTTATATAACGGTGCCCGGTCGACTACTCGCCCAGCCTCGAGCTGGGTCTCTATTTGGGAACGCAACGGGCGAGCCACTATGGCCGGGCCATATGACTCTGCTCTACTACTGCAGTAGCTACCTTTCATAAGTTATTAAAAGATTAAAAGAAAACGATAGATATTTCAGATTTAGTCTACCTTTTTTGGTTCACTAGAGTACAGCTTAAAATATAATTATTATAAAGTGCCCTTTTTGTGAGTATACTTAAATATAATTATAAATAAGTGGAATTAAAGCACACTTAATACATTTACATTTACAGCCTTTAGCAGACTCTTTTATCCAAAGCAACACTTAGATCAAGTACATTTGTACACATAGCCGAATAGGTTATACACCAGTTATCGTAGACAAACAACATTCTGTTAGAATAATGACAGCAGCATGTCATCAGGGATAACTTTGCTATACATTTTGCATCATACATTACTTACAGTATTACTCTGCTGTCCGGACTGCTGCTGGAAGCTCATTCTACCATTGCGGCGCCGGAACAGAAAATATTCGAGCAACTCTCGTAGCAACGGAGGTGCAAGCCGACCAGCCAAGTTGGTAGATCAAAGTGCTCTGGTAGGCGCCTGGAACCTGACCATTGCTTGGAGGTGGAGTGGGGCAGTTCCCTTTACTGCCTTGTAGGCCAACACCAGTGTCTTTAATGTGATGCGGCCCGGGAAGGGGAGCCAGTGTAGGTCTCAGAAGACTGAGGTTACATGGGAGAACAAATACCAGACATAACAGTATCTCAGATATACTTTTTTGGTACATTACTGTCCAGCTAAAAATGTCTTAAATATGTTGACTTAAAGTAGACTAGTATTTTAAATAAGGGGAATTAAAGTAGACTACTGTGCTTTCTATGACTGGAAAGTAATACCCTTTTCTAAAGTACACAACAATAACGACAATTACAACAACAGTAACCAATAAACAACATTTACCAATAAACCAATTAAACAAAGTATACCGTACCTATGTTAAAGTATACAATACTGTCTTACCACTAAGTAGTATACCTATTTGTAGTAAATTTAAGTTCAACTTAATGACTTTTTAAAGTTTTATTTATTTATTTTAAGTATACGTTTAACATGCTTTAAATTACTGCAAGTACAAAAAGTAAACTTTTGGGATATTTTGTATACTTTAATTATATGTTTCAAATCAACCACATATGACAGTTTATTGTAACACATGAAGATACATCGTCTCTTTAAGTTTTATAATTAGGCCGATCATGGTATATTTATGACAGGTTATGTCATCTTGGTTAATGTCAAGTTGTCATGATAAAGACACTGACAGGTTATGTCTTCTTGGTTAATGTAAATTTGTCATAACAAAGACATCCCAAACAATGTCAACTTGACATTAAATCTTTTATTACCTTAATTGTGATTACCTTTCCTTTAGCATTGTGAGCCCAGTTGAACCTGCAGTGCTCTGAGTGACAGGAGTGCTCGGGAACATGTCAGCAATCGAATTCACACCAATGGCGTCGCGTCTGAAACCTGACACCTCTCTCCCTGTCCTCTGGCCTTTTCTCTGTCTCCCAGATGCAAGTGGCGACAGAAAATAACAGTTTTTCCCATCACAAGTCAATGTTTGCCATTCCCACCAACGGCCTGCTGCGACAGAAGAATACTAAGAATATTACCCAGAGGAAGGTCACCGAATTCCTGTTCTTGGTATTTTACTAAATGCTGAGTCGGTTTGGTTTGCCGTGTAGCTGTACATACTGTACAGTATAATGTCAATACTACAAGTAGGCTATTCATCAAATTAAAATCTGTGAGATTATTATGAGGAATCACCAAATTTGGCTGATAGTAGCAATGTATTGTAAAGCTATATAAGGTTGAGTACTATTTTAGTATTGTGTGTGTATTTTGGCTACACACCTCAGTGTGTGTCTGTTCTTTTGAGATGGTACAACGCTCTGTATTACCTCAAATAAAATAAAAAACAGAAGCATGTATTCATGTAAAAAAGTTCAGGATTGTGGCTTTAATCTGTAATTTAGGTAATACAAATCCTGATAAAGTCCACAAAGACAGCCTGCATGGTGATTGGTCCATGGGACGTCCCTGTGACACACTGGGGGTAATTGGCCAATAAGCCTGATGTGAATGGCTGTGCTCTCTGCACCAGTGGCCTGAGTGCTGTGCAGAGCCCCAGGGGGCCATTTCTAATTGGGATTCAGAGAATGTGTGTTTGCAAGTCGTGTCTATATGCCGTACCCTGAAGGGTAATCGACTGCTTTAGATCAGTCCTTATCTTAATCAAATGCACACACAGTATTTTGATCTGCTGGACAGCTGCTGAAGTCCCTCCATCTACCAAGCTCTCCACATCCAGTCACTCTTCACCTTCTTCATTCATTTCTGAAATCCCCCCCCCCCCCCCCACATCCCCTCCCTCCCGCTGGATTTCATTTTCATCTTACCCGACCTTATCGTGAATATAATTGTAACTCCAGATCATTTAAGAGGCTTCCTTGAAAGTCACCTTATCTAACTGTCAAACACCCAGCTGCCTGTATTGTGTTGTATGTACAGCACGCACCGTGTTCGTTGTACTGTACACACGTGCGCATTGTAAGACCGTAGATAGATAGATTGAATTATAGACAGACAGACAGATAAACGCAATGTAAGCAGCAATCATTTTGTTACACAGATTATGTGTCTCCATTGATTCCCTGTGTGTAAAACCAGGCCATTATGTGTTCCTTTTCTGAATGTCTCCGTGTACAGGTTAGCGGGCCTGGCTGGCGGGGCAGGCAGGGGGGGACGCGAGCTAAACATTTTCTGTCACGAAGCCAGGCAGCGCGGGCCCCAGTGTCAAGGCGGGGCCGCCATAAATGATTCATGAACAGCTGCCATTGTTTTGACTCTGCCGTGTCAAGCGGCATTCTGGGCACATCCACAATTACGGCACTCTGGTCGTTCTGACCCTATAACTTAGAGGGAGGAGGCCATGCTGACCCCGGTCGACCCGCCTGACACAAACCCCAAATGGGGAGACGTGTTTATCAGCAGCTGTCTGAAGGAATGTTCCATATGTGAGGCTTTTTGCATGTTTGGATATGCTAATGGGAAAACATGGGGGCGGTGCTTAAAACACTAATAAGACTACAGACAACAGAATTCTGAGTGGGTGTTAAAGCCATTATATCCCAGTCTACAGTAACTAAAATAACTAAGAAGCGAACAGTGAGCCAGTATACATACAGTATATTTATATATATTTGGTGGACCAACCATTGCTGTTTGAGGCTGAAGAAAGAAGTTCTTCTAGCACTTCTTGTGCTCCACTGACAAGATTTTTCCAGGAATGTCGCATCTATACAGAAGATTGTAAAAATATATCACAACTACAAGAACTAGTAGAACTACCAGAATATCTCTATGACCGTAGCTTTAACAAGTAACTTAACAAGAGATATTATGTAGTAAGTCAAGAAATAGTTTGGGACAAGGAATCGTTTGTCAGAATAGAGGGCATTGTCATTGTGTTTACCTATTAAGTGCTTTGTAGAGATAAATTAAGTCTGGCACCATTTACTGCCATGATAACTGGGGTATTGCTATAAAATAAGCTTCCAACTGAAAAAATGGATTAAAGTGCAAATTGTATTCACCAATTGACAATATCACAGACATCACAAAGTACAGACTAGCCCATTATGAAGTGCCCATAGGGGACAGCGAACTTCCAGAATCCTGCACTGTCCACGGTGCTGAATTATGGACACATTGAGCTGACAGTAAAGCTGAGGGGAGACATTCGTTTTGGCCGTATGGCAGGATGTGCTGAGTTCCTGTATTTTAGGGTCTAAGGTCAGAATATCAACAAAAAAAAGGGATTTCGTATTATAGGCGTCTACTTTCCTGAATCAGCGTGTTGTTTGTTGACTAGGGCCCATACAGTATATAACACATACAACACTGCTCCGCCATTGGGGCCCCGTTCTCTTCACAGATGAGAGCAGGTTCACACTGAGCGCGTGACAAATGTGAAAGAGTCTGGAGACGCCGTGGTGAACGTTATGCTGCCCGCAACATCATCCAGCATGACCAGCATGGCAGTGGATCAGTGGTGGTCTGGGGAGGCATATCATTGCAGGGTTGCACAGACCTCTACGTGCTAGCCAACGGTACCTGACTGCTGTTAGGTACCATGATGAAATCCTCAGACCCATCATCAGACCCTACGCTGGTGCAGTGGGCCCTGGGTTCCTCCTGGTGCAGGACAATACCTGGCCTTATGTGGCTAGAGTGTGTAGGCAATTCCGGGTTGACGAACGTTCCCCTAACCTGAATCCAATTGAGAACCTCTGGAATGTTATGTATCGGTACATCCGACGATGCCAAGTAGTGCCACAGACTGTCCAGGAGCTCACACCCTGATCCAGGTCTGGGAGGAAATCCACCAGGACACCATCCGCTGTCTCAGGAGCATGCCCAGACGTTGTCTGGAGTACATACAGGCACATGGGGGCCATACACACTACTGAGTCACATCATGAGTTGCCGTTATAAACTTCACGCAAGTTGTAACAGCCTGTGATTTCAATTGTTTACCTTTATTTTCTGTGTGAGTTTGAATACAGCCCTCAGTCAGTTTGTAATTTTGGTTTCCATTGACTGTTGTTACGTCATTTTGTTCTCAATGAATTACACAATGTAGAGTAAAGATTTTGATCTTTAATATATTTCGTTCATCGAGACCCGATGTGTGATTTCAGTGTTCCCTTCATTTTGAGCAGTGTATATATATATATATATATATTCAGCATCTATATTAATAAGATATGATAACAAAAGATACTTTTACAGAACTCTGACCTTACAGAGTAGATAGTAATTAAACAAAATTACTATCGTCAAAAATAACGTTTTTTATTAGCGAGGAATTTCCTGGTAACCATGACATTTCCGCCTCTCAAGCGTGACATTCATCCATGTTTATTTAAATACCCGGCAAACTGAGGATGGAACAGGCATGGGGCGACTACTTAACCTTTATTTTTTAATTTGTTTTCTTTTCCAGACAGGGGGCGAAGCGTCGGGCTGTTGAGACAAAGATATGCGCTATACCCCAAGTTCCCAACTGATCATATGCAGTTGACTTGAGCTATTTCTAACCTTCTTATGTATTCCTACAAAATACATGTGCCTTCAAAACTGAATTTTCCTTAATCAGACATCATTATGAATCTACAATATATTACCATAGCGAGATACAGCCTCTAAAGGTTACTTTTTGTGTGAAATACTGTGTAAATATCAGACATCTATATTATCACTCCATACAGATGGCCACTGATATCGTACAAAAAAACAGTAATTTTAACTATATATCTCACAGATCTGATAATATATATATATATACCAGTGATTGATTTAAGCAATGTTGTTTAGGGGAATACCATCGCGGATATGCACAAGACAAGGTAAAAAAAATAACAGTGACTTGCTTGCTGTAGAACGGTAAGAAGTTGTATTCAACCTCTCTTGTTCTTTTTTATATGAGAGAGATGTTTCATACTGGGCTCTGAAGTGCTCACCGCTTTTGTGAAGAATAAGAAGCATAACCTGTGAAAACGGAAGGCAATGAAGAAAACAGCTGGAGATCTCTTTTTATACGAAATGTATTCTGGCTTGGCTATTTCACGTTAATAAATGAGACTTTGGCCTCCCTCTGTTTTACGCTGTCTATTACGCTAAGAAATGATTTCGAATTTCTTTGAAAATTTGCCTACTCACTCAAATACAAGAAAGGTCTACAAGCCATTCTTTTTCCTGCTGAACTGACTGATGCCTGTTGCTGGCAGACTGTGCAAAAGACCTTTGGGTTTAATACGAAGCACCTTCATTTGGGAAAAAAATAACCCCATTTATCCTCTGAGAATTAGATTCTGTAAGCACAATAGTCCCAATGGCATCAAAGCAAAATTAACTTGCCTGTGAGTTGACATTTTGCTGTTCTGAAAAACTGAAGCGAAAAAAGCAACATAAAAATACCTCTTTTGACATTTGAGTCAAGTGTTCTGAGGCCCCCAAGGGTGACAAACCGGTCAGTCCCTGGGATTAACACAAAAACTGTGAGGTTTTCATTTTAATTCATTAAAAGACAAATAAAATGTGATCCTAAGACTAGAGGATATTATTGCAATGGAGAGGTAATTAAATGTATACAATTTATTACGTTCAAAATTGGCGCTGTAGGTGTTCCACAGCCAGCCTTCTAATTTTTCACAATGCTAATTAATTACATATTTAAAGCAATATTACTATTTTGTTATACCCTCAACTTTATAGCTTCCTTCCCTCCATTTTTGTTTACGTATTAATAGAAACGGAAATAACAGTGATAATTACAATTATAATTAGATAAATCTACATAAGCAAAACAAACAAATTAAACCTGTATACACATTTGTTTTCAACTGACAAACAGACAGACAAACAGACATATAAGACGGGACAAAACAAGACCAAGCATTGTATATGATGGGTTGTATGAAAGTTAATAGGGGATGTTGTGTGCTGATGTAGGAGGTATAAGATCAGAGAGGAAGATGATGAGAGGAAGAGAACAATTTTAGTGTGGGATTGATGTGTGTGTGTGTGTGTGTGTGTGTGTGTGTGTGTGTGTGTGTGCGTCTGTGCGTGTGTGTGTGTGTGTTGGTGGGGCTAGTTAACAGGCAGGTCTAATGAGATGATAAAGGGGCCCCCCATTTTTTCAAAGTGGAGGTTTGGTACTGGAGTGTAATTTGTTCCATGAATATGTATTCTTTGAGGAAGTTTAACCATTGCGTGTTGTTTATTGTGTTTCTGGTTTTCCAATTTAGGAGGATAGTTTTCTTGGCGATAGTTTAGGTGATGAGTATAGTATTTGAATTTTGGATTGGTGGGTTTATGGTTGATAAACCCACCATTTAATGTCCACACACTGATCGTTCGGAATTAAATAATCCTTTGTTATCGATTGTTAGCCTTTTAAGGACTTTTTCTTCAGCTAAATCTGAGAACCACGATACAAGCAGGTGTTTTAATATTCAGAAACAAACTAACTCCTGAAGAAATCACCAGTCAGCCATAATTGTTGTTTTCAAAGTGGCAGAATTCCCCTACAAATAATTTCCTTTGACATGGACATTAACAATATTTTTGAATGTCAAGCTGTGGAGAGAATGGCTAAATCATAGCCTTCTAACATCGTACTCGACACTTCTACTCACACTATGCCATCAGCTTTCATCAGCCTCTTGCAAAAACTCTCCGCATCATTGGCAGTCTGTCCTGGAGCTTTCCTTTCTCTTCATGACCGTGGCTCTAACACATGTAAAGTAGGGCTGAATAACTGAGACAGGTTGAAATGTATGAGTCACTCTAACACAAACGTCATTTATCTTAACATGAATCTTGGCTCTTCATCCATGTTGACCTTGTCCCAAAAGCAAGCGTAACTAAAGAATATTGTGATAAATACTGTAACTATTTATTGTTTCGATTTGGTAAGGTTTACAGTTCCCAAATAAAAATGGTATATGTGGTATTTTCACAACATTTCCAAATGCTACAGTTCAAATCAATATTTAGTAGATGTTTTTAATTTCTTCGTGTATTAAGGTCTATTTCTGAGGTTGAGCCCTTATTGAGGTCCAATTATATGTATTTTAATTAGGCATAGGTTGCTTCAGTTTATGTTAGGTTTGAACTACAGTTCAACTCATATCTCCCTTTTATTCACAAATATTTTTACAAAAAAGAAAGTGCTGTTTACCCAGAGAAGCACAACTACGGAGTGTTGCTTTGAACTAATATTCATTCCAATGCAGCATGGCTCACATGTTAAACCGCAACAAGCGACCAATGAATGACAAGCAACTAGCAGCTTCTTCTTGTTCCAGTGTGAACACCCAGCCCTTCATAACTATAGTGTTACATATGCGCTCAGTGCTGTGATTATAATTGTTGCTGCACCACAAAAAAATTCCCTCAAAGAATATCTTGAGGAGACTTTTTTCTATGCTTTCTGATTCTAACAGCTTGTTCGACGACCTACTGGGAACAACAGAAGACTGGACTTCATTTAAAGGTCCATAGCCCCTGAAAGCCCTCAACCTTTTAGTCAGATGTGAGCATGACTAGTTTGAAAGCCCAACGTTCAGCCACAGCTGGTCACCATTGCGGCTCTAAGGAACAAATCGCAGAAGGTTATGGTTGCCTTTGAAGGATGGCTTCAAGCCAACAACTTTTTGGACATTGACACATCAGGGTTCACACACCGTCTGTGTGTTTTCAGTGCCAACCCAAACTACAGAGTGATGGGGGGTAATGTATGGAGCTTGTTCAGAACAGAGCTGTGACGTTGTCAAGAGGCATCAACATTGGTTCCTGTAAGATAATGGAAGCTATTTAACTGCGTATAGGTTGAGGTGGTATATGCTAAAAACTTCTCTCTTCTGGACTGTAGGGATCCTGCTGTTGGCGATGTCATGCTTTTATCAACATAGCTGAATGCAGCTTAGGCTACATCCCAGAATAGATCCTCAGGGGAGTGACATAAATAACTAAAAGCTCTCATGATCTCTTTTGCATTTAATTACATTGGTGTTCTTATTTGCCATATGAAAAGCGCATTAATTAAAATATCCACACGGCCTAAGGCAATCAGACCAAGATCACCATGGTTGCAAAGTATTTTCTCTTTGCTTTTGAAGCCATTACCAGTGAGTTGGTGTTGGTTGGAAAAGACAGACAAAGACTATGTGTATGAATTCGTATACATTAACTACATATGGCTTCTTCTGTTTTCAGGAGAACCACTGAGAAAGACACTGAGAAAAACCAGCGATGCCATGATTTGTGCCAAACTTAGCAGAAATAACTTCTGTTGAGGCAGCGGCAAGAAGTTCTCACAGTGCTTTCATCTAGCATCTAGTTATGCTCCAGAACATGCAAAAATAGAAATGGAAGGGTGGAGGATGGGCGACTGACAAGGCTACAGATACCAGCCTCAACTAGCCTGGGAGAAAACAGGAAGTGAGATTGATGTATTTTCTTTTTATGGCTTTATTTCCTCCCGGCTTTACCTCCTCCTGGAGCGAAATTGAAGTGTTACTTCACATATAGAATCTTAGTCCAGATATAATTCCAGAAATGTATGTGTGTGTATAAATATAT
>JAODLI010017011.1:0-23296 GCA_027575585.1 Percopsis omiscomaycus
AGCGCTGATCGATCGTGCTTCGGGAGTTTAATTTCTCCACTATTTAATGGACAGGTGATCCCGCCGTCTCATTAGGAAGGGCCCGCGCCCAGCCTGGCGTGTGGAATACACACAGCGAGAGAGGAGATTGCGTTACGACGTTAGCAGAGAACTGGAAAGAGAGCTAGAAAGTGAGAAAGAGGACTGGGGGTGGGGTGGGTGGGACGGATACACCAGAACAGTAGGATCGGGTGATGAAGTGATAAAAGCCCATTTACGCTGCAGAGGGAGGGAGGGAGATAGAGAGAGAGAGAGATAGAGAGAGAGAGAGGGAGAGAGAGAGAGAGAGAGACAGAGAGGGAGAGAGTGGTGAAGGGAGGGAGGAAAAAAATCCATTAGGCTGTTAGACAGATAAGATGCATAGCAGGGAGATAAAAGGGGGATGGGGTGGGGGGGGGGCTGGTGAGAGGAGGAAGAGGAGACTCTGTCAATATGTGAAGAGGGGCGCAGGTACGTGTAGGATTATTTGACTGGGGTTGTACATGTGTTTTATTTTTTTATTTTTTTACAGTATCACCGTCTGGTATTAGAAGCAGTATGATGCCACTAATGTCGTCTGATGTCACCCACCCAAATGAGTGCATACAAACTGCAGTGTGCGGCTGCTGTCTAAACCCACTGTGTCTACGTCCCCATGCTGTATTCTAGTTAATGCCCCTCATTCAGAATATCATGGCATTCAGATTAAGCGGTGTGCATAGTGAAAATTATTCATTCCACTTACATTGTCGTGCAACCGCACATAGTTTAATTGTTGTAAAATGTCCCTATTACTACTTTTTATTTAGTTTAATAGTATTTCTGTCTCTTTGCGTCAAATTATGCCATTTCAGCTTCCCTCCCTCGTTTGTGTACCCTATGTGCCTGATTAGGTCAGCCTTGCCATATTATTTCATCTCCAAGAACATTTATTTCATCTTTCAAAATGTTACAGTATCAAGTTCGAGACCAGAATTATGTATCCTTCATTTAGCCATGAGGAACCCAGTTTAAATGCACATTTTCAGTGTGGATGTATACAGTGCATGCTCCTAAAAGCCAGAATAATTTCAGGAAGGCTTTTCGGTGTATTGCAGTGTGCCACAGAGATCGTCAAACTTGTCTTTTATTCAAAAGGCCTCGGCTAAAGCCACAGCCCGCATAACGTGTCTTTAAACCATCCTCTCTCCGGGGACACAGTTCTGTGTCTGACCTTGGTCTTTAATTCTGCCGGTGCATAGGGACAAGTTAAAAGGCACATTTCTGTAGAGGCTCGAAAATTCGAATTATGCAATGTTTATTTTTATTAATTTATTAATTTTTCTTTTATATTTTTAGCTTAGCAGACCCAAGGGTTGTGAAATCCACTCGACATTTAATTGACCACATTTTCCATTGAAGCAAGGAAAAGATAATCACGGCAATTATAATTTTGCATCTTTGTGGTCGAGTGATAAACGCTTTATTCTCTCTTCAAATGTTCCAGTGAAGCGTTCTGTCAAGGAACAGGACATATGCATTTCTCAAACATGTATAAATTGATAAAAGTCGACTGCCATCTACAGTAATTGTTTGTTTGGAGTCGTCTTATGAATACTAGGGAGCGACTTTGCGCATACAGTACATATGCATGCATTGCACAGGAGTGACGTAATTTATATCACCAGGTTCACCGCGAATCCACTATACATGAGCACACTTCTTCTCCACAAGATTGTGATTTAAAACTAGTGTAGAGGTGATAAAGGCAGCTACCTTGCAGGAAGGTCATAGCTTAGAGGAATACTCTGGAAGGCTCAACACAGTCCCCCCTTGAACTTTCTCTGTTCCTGTTAGGAGGAATAAATAGCCCCATTATTCCCACAGTCCCCCGCCATCCATCCTGTTTGTCTCCGCCATATAGCTCCTGAAAAACCCCTTTATCATTTTGCTCTGAGAACTTTCCATTGACTGCTATGCTTCACTCTTCCTTAACGCCCTAAGGTCTTGTAAGAAAGGTTGTTTATTATGCATTACTCTCGGTTATTTCTCTACAGTTTAACATTTGTGGATTATACTTTATTGAAGTGGGCCTTGGAAAGCTTTGTTCTGGCTGAGAAAACACGATCTTAATGTGAAAGCCTGTCAGTTGCTGGCGACAGGTGCCAACCGGGCTCACCCACGAGAGAAAGAAGTTGTCACTTTACATATTTCAGGACACGTCAGTGCACTCTTCATACGCAACTGTGGCAGTTAGCTAGTAGCCGCTTATGATTCATTCAACCCAGCATGTCTTGTTTGTCACCGTTTCACTGGAGGCTTCTTACAGCCATGATGGAATTACTGTTGATGTTGACTCCCTAGTGAAACAAGACACCCAATGCTCCGTGCCATTGTTTCACTGCTATCTTGTGAACCACACGTATCATTTTGAGTATTGTCCAGGTCCAGCTTCATTGTGTTTAGTGTAACCCATAGCCCAAGTGGCAAGCCATAATGCACAATCCATACGTAATCATGTAATAAAGAAAACGGCTAATGAACTCAAATGTATTGGCAATATATCATTGGAAATAAGGTAATAACAATAATGGCATAGTTATATTTCACTTTTGATTGGCTATTACATTAGAGGGATACCGCTGTTTTCAAATTTTATGACACCACACATAATAACCATACTCTGACATGTTGAATCAATGGGTATTTATTGAAAACCTATAAATGTAATTTTTAGAATGATGCTAACTGCTATACTATGGTCCAAACTGTCCTTTTTTTCTTTCTTTTTTAAATTTATACAACCAAAATTTCCTGCCATAGGGTAAAATAACATTATGTCCTACATTGATTTGGTGTTATACTGGCTGTACCGTATAACACATTAAATCTTGCAGGACGTCAATCATATTTATTTCATCAGGTACAAAGTGTTGAAACAGAAAACAGCCAACCTTAGCCGTGACAGAGTGGGTTCAAACCGTATTTAGTGGGTGGGCTGGCTTAGCGTGGCTCACGTAACAGACTTTTACCCTGCCGATCGCCTTTCTCCAACCTTCCATACAGATAAATACGCACCAGCCCAGCATTTCATGGGATTTTACACCCACCACAGCTCGCACACCCCATACTTAATCTCATTGCACAATGGAACCCAGACCCTTTTAAAAACAAGTTTTATTTCTATGATTTACAGTTGCTAATTATGATTGCCTCCTCGTGCCTCATAGTTCTGACTTTGCTGATATAATGTGAGGCCCTTTCCACCCACTCTACTTTGTGAATCAAAATGCTTTCCTCAGGTAAGTATATTATATTCCTTGTTAATGCACGTCCATTTCACTAACCTCGTCAAGATGCTATCACAAAGGTGCAATTTCTCTCTAATACACCTGGTAAGACTATCCACAGGCCTTCTCCTTGCAGCTATGATGCTTGTCTACATCACGTCTTAATTTCTGCTGGCGTGAGTGAGTTTTCACCCTGGCCTCTACACCGCGGCAGTGTTCTCTCCTTCTAATCTTGTTAAATAAATGGTATGGATCCTCGAGCGAGAATAATGCACGGGTAAATGCTTTAAAGAGTAATACATACAAGCACAGACATTTGATATATTTAGATAAACGTCCGAAAACAGACAGAAGACATAGAATGCCAGTCAGCCGGTTGAGCTGGGAATGACAGCGAGCTGTGGAGCGAAGCCACAAGATATTATATGATACCATATCTGGCATGACAAAGAGAAATATAAACTACAATCCCATGCAATCTATTATTTAGAGGACAAGTAAGTGTTTTCGGTTAAAGGCCCTCCAATACCGCATTCATATCCAATCAATTATTCAGGAGTGCGATGCCTTCTCTGTGAGCCCGACACACTCATGTCGGCTGGCCAGGGACCCAGTCAACCAGCCAGCTGAGGCCTTGCCAATCATCGCTGTTTTTTTGTTGTTGTTTTTTTAATACACAACCCGGTCTCGGCTTCTAAATCTGCCTCGACTTCCGCCAGGAGCTCCGTGATTGGCGCTGCTGTACCTAGGCACACACTCCATCTGCACAGATTGGAGCCACGGCACGCCGCTGAAGTGGAGATAGCTGCAATTTGCAGCAATTCACCAGTAATTCCAATATGTATGAGGACCTGAGCAATTCTCGGCCCACTCTGTCGGGGGCTCGGGCACTTTATGTGATGCCTCTCATCTGTAAGCCCACAAGCAGGCGCGTCCATCACCCAACCTGTTCCAGTGTCAAAGTCAGGCTTGGCTCATACTAAACCTAAAGGCTTTAAAATGTAGAGGTGGACTCTTCACCTGTAACAAATTTTAATATCCACCAGTTAGTGGTAAGTGATATTTGGGCTGAGGAATGATGCAAAGTGTCTGGTAATGTAACAGAGAGAAAAGACTATTGCGATGGGTGGATGGGTGGTACTGTACTTATCGTACAGACAATTCTTCTCTGGTGGCGAAGATGCAGTTTTGCGAAACTTTCAACATTTCGGTGGAATCAAAACAAGGCAAATTCAACGCTAACAGCCAGAATCCATGCAGGCTAAGGACATCAGGACTCCAGATTTTGACGTTTATTGCACACCATTGTATCGTTCTTTCCTTCTTTGTATGTTACAGTACTTCACACAATCTTCTTATTTAAACAACCATAGTGAGGCTCTCCGGTATGAGGGCGCCCCCAACTCCATATTAGTACTCTCTACCTAATGGCTTCATAATGTTCACACATGATGAGATGTTATAAAGCAGATTGCAGTATAGATTAAAGATTCAGAATTTACAGTCCTATGTCTCCATCTGTTTTTTTTTTACTCCTAGTTAAGATAAGTGTGCAGTTCTGCAGCCCAGGTTTCCCTGCTGCGTTCTGGCACGTAGCGAATAAGCTCCATTTCCCCCCGATTCAGGGTGAAGTGCGGTGATGGTAAGTGTGAAGAAGAGCATATTTCTCTCACTGAATTAAACATAGGACTGGCACCCCCTGTGCTCCTTAACGCTGTTCGAAGTGGTTACTAGGTTGTAGGGTGTAGAACCTGGCAGAGAACGGCATTACATTCAGTTGTAGGACCCGTGTTTGACAACACTTGTGGGGTTTTTTGTTTCAGTTGGAGAATTTTAGAAAATAGCTATCTATAGCTATGATAGGCCCGACTGCTGTATCACCGTATAATCTCCACACATTGTAGTGAAATAACATCCCAAACATCTCTGGGATCCACCGAACACCTATCACATTGGATGTGACAATTGCCTTCCGCCTGAATGTCTTGTGGTCTTGCATGCCTACAAAAACTAGTTTAGGCCAGTAGGGGCCACAACCCAAACAGTGATGGTGGATGTTTTTTGAGTAATATGATGATCAGTATTTGGTCATCTATAGAGTTTATATATACTATATATACTGTGTATTTATATACTGTCCATACAGTGTATAAACTCCATTTGCCAAATATTGTGCAATGATTGCACATTTGTGCATGTGAGTGAATGTGAGTGCATGTGGTGACGTGAACTATGAACCACTTAATTTTCTGTGGCTGTGGTTTAAAAGTGCAATAACAGCTGCTCCAAGCATCACAGCAAGATACACAGTAACTGCACACTGTGTTTGTTTTTTTGTGTTACAAGCAATAACAGTTGATAAGCCGGGGCATTTGTGGATGGGATTTCTTCTTTTTCTATTTCAGCTTAAATGAATAAGGCTGACCTTACGAAACCCCTTTGCTATTGACACTGTTGATGCCTTTCTGTGCATGGGTTCGTAGAAAGCAGAATTCTAGGACGCCTGGTGGATAATTAGAGATGAACTCTCCAGAAACCTCATTACAGTCAAATGCCCCCGGAGGGGCGGTGGATGAGTTGTCTCTTCAGGGGCCCGGTTTCTCCCCCATAACGCTCATTGCATTGACACCCCCCGCCCACCCACCAACCAGAGTCAGGGGAGGATCCTAGAGATAAAACTGAGGTCATCCCACTGCTCTCGGGCCAGCGTTGATGATGTCACACCTCTCGACACTAATCAAAGCTCTGTGGCTCTGGCAGCTCATTCTGCCTCTGGGTGTGTGGGGGGCATGTGCTCTCTCACTGTCTCTCTCATGCTGTCGGTCTGCCTGCCTGTCTTTATTCGCACTGTGTTGAGATCACTTCACACTTTACCACCTCTGCTCTCTAAATAAAAAGAATGCAAAATAAAAATTTGCAAATGATAAAATTGTGGGGGTGGGTGTACCCATTTGTATCTGTTACCGTGTGAATTTATGTGTTTGTTGACTCGTATCCGTTAATGAATTTGGCAGAAGCTGGTTTCTCTCACTTCCACACAAACACACGCACAATTCTCTCTCTGTCTCCACAGACGTGTGTGTGTGTGTGTGTGTGTGTGTGTGTGTGTGTGTGTGTGTGTGTGCGCAGACTGGAGCAGCGCTGCCCATTTTGTTTTACCTGAGAGCACGTCTGAATATTAATGGCAGCCTGAATCACAGCCTAGAAGAATTGTCGGCTCTCAACATTTTTCTGCCTGCCTCCTCAGCTCCTCTGCCACTTTTCATACTATCATCCATCACAAAGGTTCAGTTTGCATGCTATCGCATCGGTGTGTTACCTCTTTCTTTTAAATATTTAATTTGAGTTTATGTATTTGGATCTAACAGTTGGATGGCATTTGGAAGCAGTTAGTTACACAAAGGGCCTGAAGTTGAAAGCAAACCTGAGATCACATCTATGCTCTCCAGGCTTAGACAAATCAACATCAGATTATAAAATATGTACGTGTGTGTGTGTGTGTGTGTGTGTGTGTGTGTGTGTGTGTGTGTGTGTGTGTGTGAGAGAGAGAGAGAGAGAGACTTATTCCGGATGTTATAGCTGTACATCTTTTTGAGTCTTTGTTTTGTCTTTCCCGCCATCTTATCATTGACAGCTGACTCCAATTAGAGGAGCTAGTTATCTTGCCTAAGGCTAGCACCCAGTCAGGACTGTGATCGATTCTGTTTCACGCACAGCTGGTTCTAAAGAGAGACTGTTGTGGACCAAGAGGAATTATGTTTTTATATCTTTAAAAAAAAAGGGGGGCGGGGATTCTGACACAAGAAGGAAAGAAGGAAATTCCGAGGATCCTGAAACGCATAGCATATAACCTTGCAGACTAGTCAGATTTTCAGTTTCAATTTTTCACTTTTATTGACAATAGATATTTGGTTTGGTCAGAAATTCTGTACTTGAATGCTGAAATATCATCAAGGTATATTAAACATATGACCAAAACATTTGAAATGATTCATAGAAGCAAATGTGGTTGATATGATATCATTGTTGCTATTTATTATTTAACCAGTTGGTGGTATACAGTAAATAAAGGGCTGGACACCGTTTAATGGCAGACCCCGCGCTGTTCTGTCACAACCGAGACATGCACGGGTTTTAGCACACGCTCTCCGCCTCCCCCCACTGCTGTGAAGCGCAGCGGAGCCCACACCTGTGGGCAATTGAGTGTGATGAGGACACTATTACTACTACTACTGCTAAAGTTAGACCGGCGGTGTGCTGCACCGTCGGTCATTATTTACCTGTAGAGTGTGTTTTTACTTTGCGAACGTCAGTGTCTCTGTACCGCCTGGTCACTCTTTATTAAAATCCGGCATTCTCTTGCTGCATTCTGCCTTCTCACCTGCTCGTGGGTCTCTGGCTCGGGTTTACTCTCACCCCTCACACCAGCATTGCATGTTCCAAGAGGATGTACTATTTGACGCTTCCAATTCCTGATTTATTGGACATTACCCGTGTGGATTTAGATATAATAAATGCCTCCAAACGTTTAATAGATCAGCAGGTTTGAGTTTGCACTACCTGCCTGTGAGGTAGTGTTCAGGTCGATTTCACTGGGGGCATGCTGTTCCTCATGGACGGTAGCAATGACTATATTAGCATCACTTCATCTAGAAAAAGAATATTCTACTTTACTAATTTACATGAATATTCTGCTGTGAAAGCCACTATAATATACGTTTAAACATAAATTTGCATACGTAACTTCAAGTACCGGTCATACACACTGGGGGCAGGATAGGTTAGCGGATAGGGACACTGACTCCCAGTTAAGAGGTCAAAAATTCTGACCTGCCTGTAAGCATACTTGAGCAAGACGCCTAACCCCTAGCTGCTCCTTAATACAAATGCAATGCAATGCAAATGTACTTTGAATAAAAGCGTTTGCTAAAAGACGTAATTGTACACACGCCCGTATCTAACTAGCACTAATCTAGCACTTTTTACAGCTTCTAAACCAAGCAACAAATGAACTATGTGTGCATGTTTGTGCATCCGTAATCATTGCAATCCACAGTTGATCGCTGCTTTTAACTCCCCGTCATCTGATCAATTATGCCTGCATGAATACTTCTCCGAACAAAGTTCATATTTAATGCATATGGTATCATAACAACACCTCAATAATTAACACAGGGCCGGTCTGTGTGGTTTTATCTGTGGAACACCGCGGTAAGAAATAGGTAACGAAACACGTTAGAGACGGCAGCTAATAGCCGTGACTATAAATGGGAAATGTACTGTAAGCGTTATATATAGGTATATATGTATGTTTTTCTTAGGCTGAGGACAGGTGTCTGCGTGTGTAGTCTTTGCCAAGGGGGGAAGGTTGGAGCAGTTTAAATCAGGACGGGGTCACCGGCATCACAATGACGCCGTGACCTGCCATGTGCACGCTACATTAACCCCACACCTGTTTCACAGCCATTTACATAATACTTCCCCTCATTAAGAATGGGCACAAGGGGGAGGGATGCGGCGGTAAAAAGATAGCTCAAATCCAATATGAATGCCAGAGTGTTGGTACATTGTGGGAATGGCTTTTATTTTACTGCATTCCCTACTACTAGATTTTGTTTACTAATCACAAAGTTGATGCTATTGGCTGTGTAAAGATAAGGTTGTTGAGCTGGCTGCTACCCAGTTTACTCCTATTTGACTGAGCCGTTGGGGCCTCTGTCTGGGTCAATTCATTTGCATATGTTGTGCGTCTCAAACCACAACCACAAATCAACCACATATGGTAACATCGGTATTGCGGGAACAGGACATTTCCCTGATGCTAAAGCAATCTGTCAGGATGAAAAGAAGTGCACTTTTCGAAGGACTGAAAACAAAAAGCCCCATTCTGCTCTGACTATACGGACACATGCCATTCCCGGCTGCACTGATGCCGTTGTTATGAACACAGTGGGGTTGTAACACTGAAAACACCCACCTGCAAGGCTTTATAGGTTGCAAAAGTACTGCCTTAGATTTCCCAAGACTGATTTGAGGATCTTTTTTACTATGCCACGGTGGTGCTGTGGCTTAGATGTGGGTCTCTTTGAGGCTCACTGGCTTTCTAGAATTGCACCGTTCATCAGAAATCTGCCCTCGACCAGCACCATATAGGGGGAGAGACCTCCCATTAAAGCGACTGCTTCTAACATTGTGACATTGCTCGAGGTGCGGAGTACTCCACTTCTATTATGCGTCTCCTCGGAAACCCACAAGCATTAAAAGGAAGCGATGGGTATTAATAAAACAATGCAAAAAGTCTCCATCTTTGGTGATGAGTCGAAGGGGCTTGTGGGAGCTGTAATGAGGGAGCTTTGGGCACACAGTGAGCAAACATTCCCTGGATTATTATTCCAACGTTAGAGCCAGCCTGGGGACCAACGCTAGCCTACTGAGTAAACAGAACTAGTAAAATGTTCTCCCGGCTATATTCCGTGTTGGCTGTTAAATGCAGAGGAGGCTGTGTTATTTATACATAAATACAGCACATTTGATGTATATTGTATATTTATGACTGTATGTCCATAGCTATATGTGCAGTTATGAATGCTGGGATTTAATTAGTGTCGCAATATATAAACTCAACCTTTATTCCTGTTCTGGATGGGATTTTATGTCATGGCTAAGGGTCTTACATTTAGGACCCTTGAAAGAGACTGTGAAAATTCACTTAGCCTTTCTTGCCAGCGTAGCACTTGTGCCGCGCATACACAAAAAAAAAGCATTTAAAAACATTTAAATGAGGTAGAAAGTGGCGTCAGGACGGATAAAGAAACTGGGCTGCCTTGAAAGGGAACGGACAAAAAGCCGTTTACAGCGGAGACGTGTCAGCGGTGTGAGAGTAAATCTTAAGTTTCCCCTTTCCCTTCCTCCCTCCACCAGCCCAGCTCCCTGGGAGCAGCAGGCGAAAAAGGTTCAGTGCACAACTGTGCGCTTCCCGGCTCCACTCCTTTGATGACAGTGGGAGAGCCAGTCCTCCTGTTCTCCAGCAGCAAGCCTTTCTGGAGACATTTACACCTCCACCTTTCTGCCCCGGCAGTGTGGGGCACAGTAACTGTTCTTCTCCAGAGACAGAAAACTGGGCGACAGAGAGATGGCAGAGACGGAGAGAAAAAGACAGAAAGAGACAAATTGAGGGAGGAGTTGAGTAATAGCGAGAGGGGTAGGAATAAATAGCGAAGGAGGAGATATAGAAGAATGTTTCTTTTTATAAATTTTTTTTTTTCAGTCTGAGGATTTGCCCGGCAAGCCACAGAGGGAGGAAAGCATGATGAATAATTAACGAAGAGAAATGTGTCTCGCGGCAGAGAGAAGTGTAATCATTTCTCCGCAGGGTTTAGAGGTCTTTTTTATTTATTATTATTATTATTCTATTTCTTTATGCCCCCTGTAGCCCTGTAGCGTTCTGGGAATGTGGTTGCAGCATTGCAACTCAACCCCTAAAAGCATCCAATATGTTTCTCTACATACTTTTCAAATCAAAGCAAATAAATCATTAATATTTGGGCCTTTTACTGACACCACAGAGGCAACCCATGGAGGTCTTCTACATTTTTAATGACATATCATTGATGTTGCTCTCATTAGCTATTAAATCAGATTTGAGGAACACAGATCTTCAGTTTAATCAAAAGGTAGGAAGGTTTTTTCTTTTTTTCCCCACACAACCTGCCCTCTCTGAAAATTAAAAAGAAACCTTTGACAAATTACACTCTTTATGTTCTAAACAAGCTAAATTTGTCCCCTGCCCTACAAACCCAGACGCTCTGAAAATGAGATATGGATTACTGTGACCCACTTTTAATAAGGCGATTGCAGATATAATTTTTACTGTCATTTTCTTCTAGAATTCATCGCCATGGAATGAACCATGGTTTATTCACAATTGAGTTGACATTTCTAAATATAAAAGCGACCAGTTTTTAATCACGCAGAGTTCCTGTATTTGTTTGTTATTATTTGGTTGTGAAGAAGATTGTGTTGTTTCAAATGTCTATTTTTATCACCTTGGTGGCTTTCTTTTTGTTAGAAGGGGTTGTAAAAGCATTTGTAATGACATAGATGATTTAATGGCAAAGAATGCTTAAAGATTGTTATCTATTGATTTGCTTTTTAATCAGGCTTGCTCTAAATGAGATTCCTAATCGGTAAACACATTGATTGTTGAAAATTAGATGCTGAAATAGTATTGGCATCTATATGTAGAGGACTGCTTTACAGCTGCATCTGAGGATGGCAGAATACTTTTAAAAAATATGTTCAAAGACCCATTTTAAATTGTTGTCAAATACCTTTTACATCCGGGAACAATAGATTTTTACAGTCAAATGTCCAACAATGAAATATTAATGTGAAAGACTAAAAACAACTACATTTCTACTTCCTCTACTTTTATTATGACAACATTGTGATATTCAGTCAATGGACTCTGTTTACAGTAAATATGACGTAGCCACTCTAGGCTAAACCATTCTACCTGGTTGGAGGCACGCAATGAAAGAAAAGACTATGAATATAGCCAGAACAGAGGACATGTTTGGATTAGGAATGTAGATCTAATTCTGATCAGTCTTCCAGACTTATTCCTATGAACATTAACGGGGCATTGTCCAAATCTGGTACTCCTGGTCATCAAAATATGCTCAAGTGCTGCACGATGGGCCGGATCGCGGGACTAGTTGGCTGGGTGTTCGGCTCCCAGCTGAAAGGGTTCGAGCCCCAGCATAGGCCAAAGTCAACGTTTGCCTAAGATGCCTAAGCCCTACCTGCTCCTTAATGCCTGTGATTGTACTCACTGCATTTACTTTGTTTAAAAGTGTTTGGTTAAAGCTAAATGACCTAATTGTAATTATACTGGGATGATAGCATGGCCGTAACTCTATACAGCAGGGCATGTAAACCTAAGCACTGTGCAATCTCTGCCGTTGTACTAGCCAAATCATCATACTAGTCGGAAATCATCAATGGTTGAACAAATGGGAAAACTTTCTTGGATGCACATTGATACAGAATAGCTCTACGTTCTACGTCAGTGGGAATATTCCAGAAAAAGTGCACCCCTTTTTAAAGTTAGTTTGATAACCTGTATGATTTCTCACCTGCAGGATATGAAAGGAGTCTCTGCTCAGCTTCTTCTAAATGGTAAATTAGAACGCAGAGAGGAAAGAATCTCCCCAAAGGAGCAATCATTATGTTAATGTTTAAGCAAAACATCCCAAAATTCTCAGTTGGATAAGAATCCATCTTAAGTAACGTAACAATAGCATTTAATTAACAGACCACCACACCTGAGCATTAGATTTCCACCATAACAGAACTCTGTTGTTCAATTGTCTTCTCCTTTAATTATTTAGAATCAGAGTCGGGAAGATAGTCTCCAGGGCTTTAATTAGTGACTGAATTAAAGTTATGTAAATGCAGACTGAAGCCGAAAATTGTTTCAATGGAGTTATGTTACATCTGCTACTTTATTTCCTTATTTTTTCGGAAGAAAAACAAACCTCTCCCTGGTTACTAAACCTATAAGGTTTGCAATTTTTAACCCAAGACTTCAAAATGGAGCAAATCACCATCGAAATAAATGGAAGTCAATGAAAAACATCACCAGCTACTACTAAGTCAATATATTTTTCCCATAAGTAATGAAGGTCTCAATTTCACTCATTTCTCTTCTTATAATGAGTGTGATGGGGTCGATTTTGGAAGTTAGTGTTCCATCAAGGAGCTGGTAACTACATAAGCCATGCCTATGATGTAGCCAACACAGCTGCGTGATTTTGGAGTGTAGTTCACAACTGTCAGACAGTTAGATGATGATCTTTTATTTCAGATCCAGGGGATCCATATCACAATAAAAACAAAACACAAAAACATACACAAAATGTATACAGGTATATACATCTATAAATCTACATACACATATACATACATACATATACAAAAATAAAAAGCCTTCCATAATGTTCAGTGATTAATATACAGACATGTTCGCCAATGGTTCCACAGTCTGGAAGAAAATCTGACAGAACTACGTACGGGGTTAGCCAAAACATTGATTAAGTCATTTTCTGACTCACATACCCTACACATAAATCTATACATCAGGTTACGTAAAACAGCAGAGCAGGTAGGTACCCCGACACTGACAAACATATGGCTTGCACTGGAGCTTCTTGGAGCTCTCAGCAGCAGCCTCATGCCAGCCACTATGAGTTTTCTAATGCTGCTTTGCTTATAACGACACCACAGGTAGGCCGTATACAAAGGTGTACAAAATGCTCTAAAGAGTGAGATCTTCACAGATACAGAGCACATGCTAAACTTACGACACAGCATATTCGCTTGAGCATCCAGCTTCCGACGCTGCCTATAGATATCCTTATCATCAGAAAGGTCACTTGCAATAATATGGCCCAAATATGTAATCTCACTGCACACCATAAGTGCAGTGCCAGACAGATATAAGTCAGGGAAGGTTGACTGTCTGTCTTCTCTACTTCTGACAATCATGATCTTATTCTTTTTATATTTTATATCAAAATTGACACCATATGCATACTGCTGTTGTACTACTCCAAAAGCTGTTGGAGACCAGCACTAAAGATTAAATGTAGTTACTGTAGTTCCTCCCAAAATGCCTACAGTAGGTGCCTATTGTGATTAATATAAGTAAATTACAAAGGTGGTATCATCAGACAGTTATACACAGACTTTATTTGGTCAACTGAATGGGGATTTTACCATCTATGTAAAGGACTGCTACATACATACATACATACAGTACATACAGTGGATACATACCATACATGTTTTTATCAAACATTTGTGATTAACAGAATGCATGTACCAGCATGTGTTGCTTTTTCTGTGAATATATTAATAACTCCCCATACCGTACCACTGGAAATGAAAAAGTTATCTCTATTGGGCAAGGTTAAAACCAAACTAGGTGTTTGCAGCCCAGGGTACAGTTCTCTGTGTATGCATAATAATAGGTTTGTTTGAGCTGTGTTTCTTCACAGAGAGCCATTCTCAATAAATATGGAATTCTGATATGTCCGTTTGAGTTGTGTAAGCTTTAAATAGAAGGATTTGTTTTATTCATGTAAGTATTGAATGCTGCAAGACATGTTATTTATACCAACAATCTTATTTCCAGTGTTTTATGTTTTATCTGTCATACTGCTTGTCATGTAAGAGGAGTATAAAAAAAATCCTAGGATGATAAAACAATCAACAATATTTTCACACATAATCATATTACTACATAAGTAGTTACAAGTCAAGGTCATTTTAGCATACGTTTTTATCCAAAGTGACTTACACTTACACTGGTGCTATTACATGGAACAGATAGGGGTTATGCATCTTGCTCAAGGATGCTTACAGGTAGACCAGCTCTGGGGCTTGAATCTACAACCTTCCGGCTGGGAGTCCAACACCTACACCTCTAGACTATCCTGCCCCTACTTATCATCTTTATGAAATCTATCTATAAAATGCAATTCCTAAAACAGTAACGCCATTGATGCCTATTCAGGTGCTGAAAGCGGTATATTTTGGTCCAAAGTTACACTGCAACCCTTGTGGTTTTGGTTTGAAACGCATAGCCTGGTAATTACACTGAATTACCATTATTTTCCATTCTTCAGTTTGACATTGCCTCCTGGTTAGATGTTTTTCTGTGGGTGGAGAATTCTTCTCTAACCAATCACTTGTCATCTGGCCGCTCTAACTCTGATTTCATTGGACCCTAAAGCTGTGTTAGCCCAAAGACCCTCCCCCATCCACTGTACAGTAAACTTAAAGGCAGGCTCATTTCAGGTTTGAAATTGCACTATAACGCAATCGGGGAGTGTACTGGAGTGCAACACTGGAGCAGACTGTCTAATCTTAAGAGTGAGCGCTCTTCTGTTTGTCTCCCTGCTACACATTTTGTGAAGAAACCCGTCTGTGACCCGGGTCCCAGTTGGAGAGCCTTGTGCTTACTTGTGCTCCCTTCGCCTGTCACTCAGAAGCCCAGGAGAGGAGAACCTGCCCTGGTCTATCAGTTGAACACAGCTGGGGGAAATCACAGGGTGGGAGACGGAAACTGTGCGAAGGCCCAAGACCCCCGTAACCTCTGGAACTTTCTGTCTCAGGCACTCCTAAAGGAATAGAATCATTAGGAGCTGGTGAGGCGCAGATGACACGCCTGAACGCAAACCCGCTGATTCAGCAGGGACAGAAGCTGCCAGTGTGTTCCACATCTGGCGTCTTTGTTTGGTTTCGTTTGCTTAGTGATGTCTTTGTCTGCTCAACTATTAGGAGCCTTAAATCAGTCAAATGTCACTAGCTCAAGTTGGATTACATGTAGCTATAATGTAATACATTTTTTTATGTATTTGCATATTTTCAGCACCACTCAGCCCTACTTTAAATACACCTAAAAAAATACTTCACCTTGATGTGACAGAACATTTGACCTGTGAGCATTCAATGCTGCTTATCTTGGGGTTCTGTCAAGGTTGTGTTTAGACAGATTCAAAAAAAATTAGCACAGCTGGCAGTTTACCCGAAGAGAATGGACATTTTTTGTTGTGAACCTAGCAAGACCTCATTGGTCAATGCTCCTGTGTGTAAAGTAATGTTAGGACCATGATTAATGTTAGGTCCAAGACATAACAGATAATGCACATACATTATATAAAACTGTTCAACACTGATTAACAATCCCTTCTTTGCAGAGAAAAGAATCTACAATGTTATATTTATGTCATTTAGCATACACTTTTATTTAAAGCAACTTACTTAAGTACAACTTACTTAAGTACAATTAGTATTAAGGAGAAGGAAGTACAAATTATTAGTGTAAACTTGTTTGTAATTACAATACTACCTCAAAACAGTGTTTATTGACTAAGCACTTACCAAAATACTATTTTAACAGTATCCAAATTTGGCGGTATCATTTATTGGGCCCTAGTTTCCCGGTCAAGGCGCAAGTGGAGACACATGGTGCAAGTCGCTCTAAGGTGTGGCCAAGATTTCTGGGCTGATTTCAGGACATGTGGCGGTGGCGTAGTTGTAAAAAGGTTGGATTATAATGAATAAATTATCGGCACGAGTGGTGGGGGCTGTCTTCCATTATGGCCAATCAAATCAGCTCCTCTCATTCCCTTTAACATCAGCGTGCCAATTTCATAATAGACGGCGAAAGTTCAGACCGGCAGAAAAGCTTCTCCCGAGAGGAAACTGTCAAAACTGGTGTCCTTGTTTGGGAGGTGCACAGTCGCCAAGTGTGCAAATATGGCACCTCTAATAAACCACCATGATACACTTGCATATATTTCGTTTGGTGATTAAAACGTTTAAAGACAGTAGTCATTAGTTAAATAATTCACAAAATAGGCCAACCTAACATACACAAATGTGGCGTGTGTGATTGTGGATAGGTACAGTATGTGCTTAGTGCACCTTTGCCTAAAGCCCGGAAACTACAACGCAACGCCTGCGTCTGCGCTAAGACGTGGTCTAACCAGGCGGAGATGCTAGCGCAATAGTTGGTTTTATTTGACACCAAATAAAACAAATAGCTGTGTGTCACCTGATTTTGACTGACACACCCTCTACTGCGCCGCCACGCCCATTTCGGCACAAGCGATGTCATGGCGCCCTGCTAAATGATCAAACGTGCCCAGGCGAGAGAAAAAAACCTTGCGGCCAACAAAATGGTCATTATGTCTGCGTCCGTCCGGAAACTAGAGCCCATAATGTTATATCTTTTATATGATTACATTGCACCGTTTCCTACATATGATGGCTGTGTAATTTGAAATAGAAATCTTAGATTTCCATTAAGACAGTATGAAATTGCTATCTTACCCTGAGAAATTGTATGAGGATAAGAAGGATAGTGCTGAATGGGTGAGATATTTTTCTCTCTACCCTCATCTGTCTCATGTCTTTCTGCCTCGCTCTCTCACCAGGCCTGAAGCAGATCCATGCCTTGTCCATCCAAGGAAACTACGAGCTACGTATTGACCTGGAGGACTTTGAGAACAGCACAGCGTACGCCCAGTATGGCACCTTTGGAGTGGGTCTATTCTCAGTGGACCCGGACGATGACGGATACCCCCTGACCGTTGGAGACTATTCTGGCAACGCAGGTACACAGACAAAAAAAACAGCTTTGAGCTTGGTTAGCAGGACTGGCTGTACTTTCACTGTGTGATTTCCACAATATGTTCCTTCGTGAAGAAATCACTTCATACACTGCAGCTTAAAGGAACATTACAGCACAAGAAGCAAGCAATATGATAAATCACACACTAAAACACTTGACACTATAGGCTCTTCCTATGAAGCCCCAAACAACATTTTCTTCTAAAAGCTTTCCTCTGGTATACCAGTGTCCAAACTGTCAGGTCCTCACACCAAAGAGTCCATGTCCAATGTTTAACCATCCACGACAGAGAAGCAAGCCCTGTTTGTGTCTCCTGTTCCCCAGACAACAGATCCAAGCCAGCAAGCCCATCACCTTGATTCAATTACTCTCAATTAATTCCGCTGGTTGACCCGCAGCGTAAACAAAAAGCTGCCGTTGAAATTAAGAAGCAATTTGAGGAACCTTTTGGGAGTGTGGCTCTGTGAACACAGAGAGAATGGGGACGGATATGAGAGATGAAGCAAAGAAGAGGGGGGGGGGGGGGGTGGTAAGGGTGGTAATGGTTTGCGGAAAATAGGATGGGGGTAATCAAGGGGGTAAGAGAGATGGAGAAGAGAGAGGAGGAGAGGGTAAAAAGTAAGATGATTGACAACGCCACTAACGGTGACTTGTTCTGGAAAAGGTTTATAACTGGAACAGGCTTCATAAATGTAGAAAAATAGAGCAAGCCCATGGCGAGAGGTGGAAAGACAGAGGAAAGAGGATGCTAGCTGTCCACAAACGGCTCTCAGCCAGATCTGGTATCTGCTAAAAGGCCCTGCATTCTCCGGGCTTGCCCTCCACACGTCCGACCTTGAAGTGAACCAACGGCCTTGTTGGTTATTTAAATCCTGTCAGATTCAGGGCGCTTTACCCTCCCTCCTCTCACGTCTGCGTCCCCGTGAGTAACATTATTATTGTTATTTTTCTTTGCGTTGGCTGATCTGTGATCAGCCGGCAGGTGCTCGTTTGGGCTGGGATCAGCTGGATGCTAATGGGCTTCAAAGCGTCTGTTCCCCTCCCCATTCCCGGCCACCAAGGTGACACTGCGCGCCTTGCAAATGAGCCCCTACGTGCCGTTTTTTTTTTTGCTCCCCTCCACACCACATCCGCTGAACATCATCATGTTGTCAATAGCATTAGCTGTTTATTGCCCCTGCCACCCACGTCTAGAAAATGTAGATGTCTAGAAACATGGAACCAGAACTTTGACACCCCTGTCAGATTTGTTTAACAAAAAAACTAAAAAAATTCAACTGGGATACCATGGTAATGACAGATGGGGAGCAAGGTTTGAAGCAGGAAAATGCGGCACAGATGCATCCTGGGCAATTAAGGGCTTTTTGATGCCCTAGCGTGCTGTTAGCCCTCACCTGGTGAAGGGAACTTCGTTTTTGCTTTCAGCTTCATATAATAAGAAAAGAGAGAGTTGTTGGAACACTTTTGTGTTCATTTCATCTTCTACAAAAGAACACCTGGTTAAAACTTGGTTAAATTATGTATTAGTGGTAAAGTAATGTGTGGTTTAAAAGAAAGCAGGTAAGCTTCAATAAGTGAGGTGAAACTGAAAATAGCATTGTTTTTTTTTTGATCATCAGGTGCCAGATTTAATTGGCCAGTATTATATGTTATACACTAAGTGTGATCTTCCATGGGGGGATTTTAAGTATTAATACATATTTTATTTTTAAGTTTTAAGTTGCAGATTGAGAATATATTTTAAGATAGCAGTGTGGCTTTGTGAAAATGTGCATAAAATCGGGCATTTGCTAATATGTAGCTAACTTTAATTTGAAAACTTTTTTTAATTTATTAAAAATTATTTATAAGACTAAATACCTTTACATTAAGTCATTTCATTCCTAGATGCCACAAACAAGTATTAAAGCAACAGATGAGAGTGGATTTCTCATTAAGTTTGTTTGTCAAGTGACATAGACTTCCTGGTGGCATCATTAGGGAGGTGATATTAAAAAAGAGCAAGATGAAAAGGTCAGAACTGAACCTTTGATAAAGCATTTCCAACCCATGCTGTGGTTAATGAGGTGATACTGAAGCGAAGGGTTATTTTTGAAGGTTCAGTGTTCTCACTGCTCCTTCTATTGCAGGCCTTCGGCGAACGCTTGATAAACATTTGGCGCTGCCTTTTGGAAATGATTCAGGAAACAGTTGTTCCTCAGTCTGCTACTGTAGCTAATTTGTGGTTCCTGTCATGTGATGGCATGAACATTTCAGCGAGAGACTAAATTGCTTGAAGCAAAGTACAGAAAATATAAAATAAACATTAGAAACTTATTTTAAGTCTTCCTTTACTTTTGTCATTTCACACTGAAGACTTTCAGTGTGAAAATGTAGTAATGAAGTCAAATGAATACAGTAATTATTTCAAATGTGGTGTATATTACCCACGAAACAGTTAAGTAGCTGAAGCAGCTCCTCTGATACCTTCCCCTTCCAGTTTCTTCAATATGAAAATATTAACTATTCACACAAAAAAAGCTGACCACAGCATTAAAAAAAAATGTTATGCTGTTTTTTATAGTGGGTGGATGGGGGAGAATATCAATGGGCCCCAACCCTATAATGTTTCATCCCACATTTTGGCATTCTCTTTCTCTTTCCAATGAAATCCACTGTGAATTTTTACTCGACGCAAAACCACTGTTCAAGCTTGTCCAGGTCAAACGTGCCCTTAGCTAACTCCTCTCCTCCCCCCAATTTTCTCTTAATCTCTACAGGTGACTCTTTGCTGAAGCACAATGGAATGAAGTTCACCACCAAAGACCGGGACAACGACCACTCGGAGAACAACTGCGCCTCGTTCTACCATGGCGCCTGGTGGTACCGTAACTGTCACACCTCCAACCTGAATGGCCAGTACCTGCGCGGCCAGCACACCTCCTATGCCGACGGCATAGAGTGGTCCTCGTGGACAGGCTGGCAGTACTCACTCAAGTTCTCCGAGATGAAGGTTCGGCCCACCCGCGATGTCGAGAGCAAATGAGGAAGTGAACGACGACACAACAGGATGTTAGCTAATTGCTAACAGCTAAAAATGCGGCGCTTAAAGATGAACACCACAAATTTGGACGGCTAGGCTATAGTTCCTTGTGTTGATATTGTTACTTGACTGAAACATGCCTCTTTGTTTAGTTGTCTCTGCTCTTTCCCCCGCTGCCTTTGTTTTCGTCGTGTGTTTAAACCGTATAGGCGACTGGTGTTATTGGTGGCTGTCACATTTCCTCGGTTGTCCCTCTGTTTTTCAGTGTCCCATTCTTGGGGATTCCCTCTTTTTTTGGTTAATCATTTGATAATGACTCCAATATGTTAACACTCTGAGAAAAATCACATTCTTTATAATCATAACCATTCAATAATTACCCACAGTACTTGAAGCCCCGGTGATGTGGTTCAGACATGTAAATTGACTAAATAAGCGATTGAAGTAGTCCTAAGACTGTTCCGGTCTCACCGTTCGTTCAGATCCTTGAATAATCATGGAACGCTTTAAAGATTGCCAGGACACTGATGTAGCTGAGAAGATTAAGCAAACAAAGACACAGAGAGAGAGATTTAAAAGGCTAACATAAAGAAATTGCAGAGTGCAAATGTTGTCAAAGAGAGAGAGAGAGACAAATAAATGAAAGCAAGAGAGAGCGCAGAGAATCCCATTCATCTGACTTGGGCCATTAGGGAGCATATTGGACACTTTGTCTGTTCTGCCTGCCAGCTGAGCACTGTCCAACTGATCCAGCACTCACAGATGGTAACACAGCATGCGTGTGTCTTTGTGTGTGTGTGCATGCACAAGTGAGAAAACGAGTTCTTTAAACACTATTAATTCCCTCTCATGAGTTCTGTAAAGAGAGTCAATTGACTAGAATGAATAATGTACAGACAGACAAAACAATTTGGTACATGGTCAACAGTCCACCTGAAAGGTTAAAAGGCTTGTACATGTATGCTAATGACAAGTAGGACAAGGAGTAGGTCTTGAAAACAATGTTAGAGACACACATCAACTGTCAAAGCCAAGCCACAAACATCAGTTATAGCCATACTTTATTCATTGTCTTTAAACCACCAAGAACCATAAATATCTGCCCAAGCTCACTGTCTGTTTGAAATCCAACTGTGCATGAAAGTGCATGTGGTGGTCAGGGGTAGGTGGGTGGGTAGATAACAAGTGTTAGAGCTCGGTCGAGGGAGGGGTAGAGAGTGCCAGCCACTCGGCATCATGCAGTCTCACAGTTTCCAACCCGAACAATGTTTTTGTAACGCTGGTTTCAACCACAAGGGCAACACCACAAGTGTCCCTTTACGTTAAGCTTGTCCATTCAATGACACAATGCAAACTGCCCCAAATATCTCTCTCTCTCTCTCTTCGTCATGCTGCTATTTTGTACCTTCCTCAGTTTGATGAGAGAATATCCTGTTCTATGTCTTTCATTACCTTCTGCTTCTCCATGACGGCTTGCTGTTTTGTTTTGTATTCTGCTTGTTTCTCTCTGGTTCACAAGAAATTTTGTTGTTTGTGTGACAGTTTAAGAGAAAATATTTCTGTAAAATAGGATTTGATGCGCTCAACCGTCGTCATTTTCCTTTAAATAGACATGACGAAAACTAAAATTCTCACAAAAAAGACTGTACAGTATTATTATGAAGAAAAAAATAACAAAACACAAAGGGTGAAAATAGTGCAATTTTCGACATTTTTTAAATTGGTGAATCAATTTCTTTTTTTTTTCCTTTGTCAGTTTCATCTTGGAATTTCTTTGGATGTACTGAAAGCTTTAAAAAAAATCTGTAGATTTTATTGTACAGCGTGTATGACTTCCAGAGCATGTGGGACAGTTTTCATACATATGCCAAAAGACAAAAATAAAATCAAGCACACAGACTTTACAAACGCACTGGTACAGAGGAAACAGATGTGTATTCAGAACTCACCCCTTCTTCTTTACCTGAATGACAAGACGGAGACGCCCACGTGTCTTTGAAGGAAGAGCATGAATAACCGGAAGAGGGGGGATACTTGCCAAACACATGCCCTTTGAACCGACAGCACAATAACAATGGTATTTCAAGCTACAGTACAACAGCGGCACAGCATTGGAGGGATATTGACGGGGAAGCAGTAGCTGTCTTGCTGGGCGTGCGTTGAACATGCTGTATCCTCGGCTTTGTTAAATCCAATGGCACAAGGAGAAACCCTGGATGTTTACGCTAAAGGACAACGCTCCTGCTAACGGTGGGCAGATTTGAAGCAGCGAGTAACGCTCAGCTGAACACCTCTGACAGTGACACTGGTGCCGAGATTGGGTACGCTATTGCTGACTATCTGTCTGTATTGGCTGCCAGCCATTCTGCAGCACTTTGGCTACAAATAGCTATCCATCCCCATGGCCAAGCCAGTGTACCCACGGAGCAGAAAGGTGACATGGTGAAAACAACAGGGGAGCTACAGTACAGTAGTTCCACAGACACACTTCCTGTTGGCGGACCATAACACCGCTGCACTCTTACATCAAAGCACAGACATGTTATGTTGTTAATACTAGTTCTTGTGAGACGTTAGAGAGCACAGCACATTTTAAAGGTGGAACCAGGTTTGAAGGGGAAAATTAATGTCAGTTGATTGATTGATTGATTGATGAAATGTGATATGTGTAAACATATGGAGTGTGTGTGTGTGTGTGTGTGTGTGTGTGTGTGTGTGTGTGTGTGTGTGTGTGTGTGTGTGTGAAAGAAAGAGGGTCAACGGAGGGGGGGGGGGGGGGGGGGG
>JAODLI010017022.1:0-23296 GCA_027575585.1 Percopsis omiscomaycus
TGCCGTGTCCCCTGTATTTGTTGATGGTTTTCATGAGACCCCCCTTGAAATGACCAGGACCCCTCATTGCCCCCCCCCCCCAATCAAAATTTTCTGGAGCCACCGCTGGTAAAGATATGCAGCTAATCTATGTGATCTACTTGGATGTAAAATCCTTGAAGTTACAGAGGCCACAGGTGCTAAACGCCTAATTAAAAAGCAGAAATCACAGCTATGATCTGCTGCCGTTGGTCCGAGTTGAGATCCACGGTTTTTCCTGCTCTCCATTCCTCTGGAACTCTTGATAGTTGCCATGGTCACGGAGTATATGAAAACATATCTGATGATGATCTTATTATGAATATCTTGCTCTCACTCTTGCGAAAACTTTCACTGAGTAGGTTAGAGGGAATATGTTGCATCTAATTAACAACTTTAGATTCTCTAAGTCAATAAGGTTTTCGTCCTTTGATGATGGCAGTTGATGAAGTCCTCCGCAAAGCCTTGTATGTGTTCGCAGAGGATAAAAGTGCAGTTGAAGGTGGAATAATAAGAGAGGTGGTGTTACTGCTGACAGCTAGCTCAAGACCAGATTTATTATTTAAGATTTTCTGTGTGAGATCGGAGAAGCACAGCACTTGCCAGTACCTGCCACTCTCTGTCTGTTTGGGTATGTGTGGGTGTGTGTGTGTGTGCGTGTGTGTGTGTGTGTGTGTGTGTGTGTGTGTGTGTGTGTGTGTGTGTGTGTGTGTGTGTGTGTGTATACACAGGTATATACAGAAGTATATACAGTCCAGCTCTGCAACAGTAAATTATTAAGTTTTGAAGATAAGTTTTGCTTCAGCAACACATCCATCTTCTGGTAGTTTCTTCCATAATTCAGCTGTCCTCAAAAACCTCGTACAAGCCCAAGTCAGATAAATCTTATTAGAACCAAAATGGAGAGTCTCACACATAGTCAGAACACTTGTTTTTCCTGGCAGGTTGTCAATTTGGAGATGATACTTTTGTTTTACTCTGTGGTTCTCTATTTGTGTGTATTGTGACTGTGACTTCAACTGTACTGCACACCCCCTAACAAAACATACATGTCCACTGTACAAATGCACGTGGTTCTCTGGAACCAAATGACCAATCTTCATGAAACTTCATATGTGGGATCTACAGACCAGGACCTGTAAGTAAGGTATAAACCAGGGTAGTATCTAAAACAACATGGCTGCCGTGAACCAATTAACACCCGAGGGGGTGTGGCCTGACACAAAAATGCATAGAAATCGGTCATAGATATTCAGAATAAAATGAAACTCACTACACGTGTAGAAGACTGTAGAGACCCGCTACTACCACACGGTGGCACTGTGATGGGCACACATATCCATATATTTTTACCTATTTGACCCAGTGTAAGGAAATATTGCACACATTCTCAAGGATCTTAGTCTAGCTAGGCTTTGAAGTATTGTTAAAAAAATATTGAAAATTTGTCATCACTGTGGCACACAGGTACAGAGCAGAGTTTCTGTTTTGATTCTGAATTGCTCTGATTTCATTCTTATGAAATAGTGATTCCCTTAAGCATCCTAATTCAATCCAAATCTTTAGACATACACGTCTGTGTGTGTGTGTGTAGATGAAACAGTATCTCAGAAAAGCTGGTTCTTCATTGTCCAATTCACTGAACAGCCCCCCCCACACACACACACACACACACACACACACACACACACAACCATCACCACCACTTGCCCCATGCCCTCAATTTACTATTTTTCTATTGGGCTGTGCGTTGGGCTGTCCCTTTACTGCTTCCCTGCTTTATTTCTCTCATGTCACTTTCCCTGCATGGTCCAGTGTTTCTGCAATCACTTACCTCGGTCTCCCACCCCATCCTCCTTGTCTCCCCTGGAATGCCTGTCAGCTCCACCGTAATTGAAAACCATTCTTCATTCATTCTAAACCAGCTTCACCTCTCTGTCAAATTACGTGGATCAAAGCACCATACAGCGGAATCCTATTGCCATTAAGCTTGTCAGTATCAGTCAAACGTGCTTATGTAGAAGATAATAACTGATGATGCTGGCTGCCATTATAGTAGCGCTGGCTTGAAAGATGTTATTGGTTATGCTTTCCATCTGAATAATAACATCCACATTATGTGATTAATGCATCTTTTACTGTAAATTCACCACCCAAATTAATACATTTCACCAAAACATTGTTGTCTGGAAGTCAAACCTGATTAAAATGCAAACAAACAATCTCTTTTAATGTCAAACATTAGTCATTCAGACAGCTGAATCAATTGGTTTTGCAATCTTTCCTAATGAATTTTGCATAATGAATATTAATGATTATTGTGCTGTATTTATTTTTGCATACATTTTCTCCTCCAATGTGTAACGCATTGTGGAACGCAAGTGTTATTTCCGTGCCTTCGCAGGGCACACAGCGAGTTGACGGATTACCACAGTTAATTTGTTGAGACTTCATTGTGCTGCTGCATGCTGCAGTCGTTTGCATCTGAATACAGTACAACCCCAATTGGTGCTTGGTTGCTGCTGAAGTCCAGATGGAGACACACTAATGAACAATGCACTTGTCAAGTAAGCTGCTGCTTAAACTCCTTAAAGTCAGCCAAATCGAGCACGTTGGGCTGTTAAATGGGGTGTGGCTCATAGTCTTCATAGTGACTCAGACTTTTCATTAACTACAGATGGCATGTTGTTACTGTTGAGCACTGCGTGAATCTGAACGACCGCGTAGCTCCTCTGGTTGGGTATTGTAAACAGAGTTTATTGATTTGTTTTTGTTATATTGTGGCCATGTTGCACCAAACTAGTAACACAATACACACAAAAAAAAAGAAATTAGAATAATGAGGTTGGGTATTATCTAGGATGATTAGTCATTAGTGGACCTCAAAATACTCCCAAATCTTTTACAGGACTCTTATCAAACGGCAACTTCCCATCTATTACCCAGCCGACCTAGATAATTAACATTATCAAGGCATTGCACCTATTCTGTTTTTTTAATCAAGGCCATTTATCTTTCTATAATTTATCATCTCACACCAACCAAGATGCACCCCAAAAGAATCCATTGCTCTCAAGAGTTTCTCTCAGTAAAAAAACACCACTCTGCTGAGTTTGGAAGAACTCTCATTCCTGAGGCTCTTTAAAAACTGAGAAATCCTTTCACCCACCTCATTACTTATTCACTGTTCTTCCAGTTAGAAAAGTGCCCCTCTGGGCTGCCCTTACTCGCACAAAGTGGTGAAGTTTTGAAAACTGTTAGAAATAGTCAACCCTGCCTCTTCTTCACAGTCGAGTGATACATCGTTTCTCACTGCTGTCTTGAGATCAAGTATAGAAAAATTACACAGGATTAGTTGAAACCAATAAATGAGTCACAAACTAACAAAATATTTCTCAAAAATGTAAATAATCAAATGAAAAACAATCTAAATTTCACACTATTTTACATTGACTCTCATACAGCCCGTTGGAGACAAGTTAGCATCAAGTGCTCGCCTCGGACTCCTTGATGCGTTTGACCAACGAGGGGTAAGATTTCGTTCTATATGCCCAACCACAGCATGTTCTTTAAGGCCAGAGCACTGAACCGGTCAGCAGTGACGAAATCTGCCCTGAACCTCTACTGCAGTTCAATGACTCAGCCCTGGAAGAGCCATGAAAAAGTCATGGGATGTTATGCAAGCACGACTTCTTAACAAAAACGCCAGCCAGTACGCTTCGTGTTGGCATGTGCGAGCTAAAACATAATGTGTGACAGTCACTACATTAAAATATTCATTAGCATTTTCATTATAGTCGCCTTGCCTTGCCTGTACAGAACGAATCTCTTTACAACATGGCTGTCCGAAAGGACGTATAAATATGCACACACAAACAGGTATTCGTGGAGGCTTTACACTCAAGTTATCTTATAGCGGCTCCATTTTAGCAAGGCTTTTCATTGTTTGCCTCAGTTGTGTGTAACCAGCGAGAGGGAAGCCCTGCTGTACTGCAGCTGAAAGCTAGTCCTCAAACTGGAATGAATAATTAATACAGATCCCCCTATTCAGTCTCTCTGCTCACTAGTTCAAAGGCATGCTGCCTGTCCATGCATAAAGCAGTGGAGCACACAACTTTGTGCTAATGGATCTTACCGACAAGCGGATGAAGACGTGGGGATGAGGAGAGTGTGATTAGGTTTTGGTGGCTTGTGGTGTGAACAGGATGTGCGCACAAACACACACACAATCCACACACACCCACACACTCCCAAGCACTCTGTAGGGCACTAGCCAACAATCCCGAAGGGAAGGCCGAACGCTCCATTGATGCTGAGGGATGCTAATGACCTCCCTAGCGCTGCGACACACACAGGGACCGAGGCCAGGCCGTCGGACTGTCACAAGGGATCACTTCTTACAGGCAGACACTCCATTACCAGCTACTGTAAGACAAACCTTGGCAACAAGACGTGGGTACAGCGTGGGGTTGTAAATCTACATTTGTCTACTGTGATTTTGCTACACGCTTTATAGTGTGTCACATTAAATAGGTTTTACATGTGTTGGACAGACTTGTGGAGCCACAAGTCTGTGGCTCCACAGAATACGCTATTTGAAATGCTATTACGCTATTTGAAATTATATACTGTATACCGTGATAGAAGGCTTTGGCTATTTCACCCACCCCTAATACAATGTACTTACTGCAGTAAGTGCATTTCTACTCTCCCTTATTTGCCCTTTCACTTTTGACACACAGAAAATAGGTTATATATATATATATAGTATATACTGTACATGTATTTGCAAGATTCTTCTTGCATCAGTCATTTAACTGTTTTCCGGATTAGAGCAAAACAATAGAGCTGGTTATCAACAGAGGAAGCTCTGCTCTGTTTAAACCCATCTAAGTAAAAAAAAAATGCAGGAACTACTCAGCCGTTCCCCACCCCTGCAGGATATCAACGACTCTCTCTCTCTCTCTCTCTCTCTCTCTCTCTCTCTCTCTCTCTCTCTCTCTCTCTCTCTCTCTCTCTCTCGGCTTACTTTATATCCTGGCTTCATTCCGCAACCCTCTTTGTCTCTTTCACTTTCTCACTCTTGATATCACGCCCCTCTCGATGCCTCATCCCTCTGTTCTTTTCTGCCTTACTCCCTCTCCTCCCGCGACGGGGCTCTGTTTAGAATGAAAGAATGCCAGGCCTGACAGCGGCCTCTGGGAATGCCATGGAAACTTCTCCCAGGGTTCATCAGCAGTGTGGCGGATAGCGGAAAACCAAGACCGATCACTGGGATGGGAGAGGCACTTTCAAGTCCTGGATGTGTCTCAGTAAAATGCCACGTATTGGGTAGATGATTGATACATTGTCATGCTCTCTTTACCTCTCTCTCTCTCTCCAGCAGTGTGTGTGTTTGGTTTAATCACACCAGAGCAAGTGTTCAGTGGCACGCATGGGTGGAAGCCTACACCACTGCCTACTATCACAAGCCCTGTTATGCTATCACCAGTGAATAGGAGGACCATTAGAGAACACTAGATAGGGCATGCCCCATTTACAGTGGAGAACCAATTAGAGTATACCTTGATATTAGCTAAGGGCAAGGTGACAAAAACCAAAAGGATTTCAATTTTGAACTGTTTAAAGTACAATTAAGACTTTAATCAAGTGTGTGAGCCTGTACAAGCACACTAAAACAAAATATTCCTCGAAAAGAATGACTCAGTAAACATTCAAAACACCAGGGTATGTTTAAGGAATAAACAAACAAATGACTCATCAAATATTTGAACATGTCATTAACCAAATTTGTCTTTTGGCCTTTAACCACAGAGAAGGAGGAATCTCATTGTGCTGACTATTATATTGTTTAAAATCACTTGTTTAAGCACTCCTTGACTGGCGTTACAAAAACATTGATGTTCTGGTTTACAAACCCCTCCCGCACCTCAATGCTGCATGGCTGTCACTCATCTCTTCTCCTCTGTAGGCTGTGGGCTCACACTGTTCTCTACCCTTCCCCCTACAACCAGCCACTCTTTTGTTTATGTTGAGAGGATGGATCTCAATGTTATATTAAACCGGTGAGCTGGGGCTGAAATTTGATGCCTTAACTCAATGAATTGCAGGATGCAACATAAAAACAATAAATCTGTGAAAATATTGACAGGTTTATTGTTTTAAAATGCTGTAGTTGCAGTATTGATACTGTAGCTATAATGGGACATCAATCATTATTTGGGAGGAGACAAATGCAGTACCGACCTCATTGAAGTAGGCTTCCTCCCCACAGTTCTCCAATATACGGCTGTAGAAAGACAGACCTGAAAAGTAAAGGTAAAACAGGTTAAAATTGGCAAGCAAAAGTACAGGAGAGACATTTTACAAACTTTGACGAAGTACTGTAGACATTCTACATTTTGCTTTCATTGTATTGAATGTATTTATTTTCCAAAAGACATTAATTTCTCTTAAATATATTTCCATTTCAGATGACTGATAATAATGAAATGGTGAAACAGAATAAATGACGTGACACTATGATGCAGACAAATGAATGAGAGAGAGAGAGAGAGAGCGCTTTCTATGTCTCTCTCTCACTCACATTCGGCATGACAGGTTACAGAAAGTGCATTACCACTAAGTTACAAGAAGGCACAACTCAAGCGGTTCTGAAAGGAGGGAACTATTGGCAACTGGAGAACATATTGGCATACAAATGACCTGCAAGTCAAACGGTTTGCTCTATACTTAAGTCACTTTTGACTCCAGAGATAGATTAACTGACGGATCGTATTAATTATTAATAGATTAATCATTTCAAAGCAAATGATCAGGTCACGAAAACATATAGAACAATCTAAAATATCTAGAATTAGGTCATTTGGCAGACGCTTTTATCCAAAGCGACAATTACCTGCTGCTATTACATGGAGCAGATATGGGTTAGGCATCTTGCTCAAGGATGCTTACAGGTAGGCCAACTCTGGGGCTTGAACCCACGACCTTCCGGAGTCCAACACATAGATGACTAGACTATCCTGCACCTATATCTATATGTTGTGGTCTGTTCTGCTGCCCTAAGAATTGCAGCTGGTGAATAGCGCTGAACTGATTTGTTGGCTTTGTATGTTTAAGCCATGCGAGGCTTTTCACGCTTCTGGATGCAAGTAGACATCTGATTTTACTAACACATATATAGAATCACGCATGCACAAATAAACACCCGCACCAAATGTAATTACAGTCTTTGTCAGTTTGACTGTGACAATTAACTTGAACAGGAAACAAAACACAATTCTCTATGGCTACTTTCAGAGATTCTAAGTGTCCCTTGGCTGTACACACTACAGTTGCCCCATCATTTCTACAGTAGATTTTAGCTCGAGTCTTCCAGTTGGCTATTTTGCTCCCCCGAAAAGACTGGAGGCAAGAGAGAGAGAAAGCTTTTTGACTATATATTGCATTGTTACAACAACGCATGTCTGTTCATTAAAATAAAATAAAAACACAGTTGGTTTAAAGTTTTAGAGCCACTTGTATTGGATTATCATAAACCGACTAGAGCTGCTCCTGAGTTTATAATTCATGTACATATATACCATACTGTGATCACAGGCATTCACAACAGTGTGCATTTGTTCGGCTCAGAATTAATGATACCTGTCTGTTTATTCAGATATCAAAGGAGAGTTGTTTTCATCTAGCAGTGACTGTGGGTTCAGGAAAGAAAGATCACACGCGGGTTATGTAAGGCGCAAGTGCTCTCCATCCCATCTAAAACATTCAGCCAATCAGCTTGCCATTGCCGCATAAGAAAGAATGAGAACTATTCAGCTGGAATACAGTGGGGGTGAAATGCTCAATGGTGAATCAACATGGCTAAGAAAAAGCAAAGAAATGGCGGGGGTGGGATTCTGAAGGCTGTGGGTGAACGCGGGGGTGGACTGTTTTACGCTTGAAAGGGACACGAGAAAGAAGAAATGTACTAAATGGAAAATTACACACTAATTATTGGACACCACGGTGGAGGGGGCGCACCGCGTCTACAGTACATCCCTTTCAATTTCACGGAGATTTAGGAGGTTAAGGTGAAATTCATGGTGTGGAACAGTGGAAAAGGCTTTTTATTGGCCTTATACTGTGTGTGTGTGTGTTTGCCACTAGCAATAACAAGGTTTGAGCCTCGACATAAATCCTGCGCTTCAGTCCACCTACCTTCCTGACCCACTTTAGAAATACATTATGCGAGTTAAGGCAGTTGTGAGAGACGTTGAATTTCCCAGACAAAACGAAAACCCACATTATTCATCTCCTCCAGTAGAAGGGGCGGCGTGTTTAAAGGGACATTCAGGAATGTGGAAGTAAAGATGGATTGAAGGGACATGAGCGCAAAGCGCCTGCTGGAATCAATACGGTTTCAGTCCTACAACCTTGGCAGGTTTGGAGTTACACAGAGAAACCAACTGCCCAGAAAATTGCAAGTGAGGAAAGAGGGGTGGCTAGATTGTATTTAATAAATCCTACAGCTGTGCTTTAAAACAATTCTAACCCCAATTCTGACCATGGCCAAAACAAATGATCCTTTTAACTCTCACTTCCTGTACACTATAACACAATATGCTGTGCGCTAAGTATTATTCTTATCATGTAAAGTGTTAAGTCCTCAAAAAGGCCAACAGCTAACAGGGAAATCAATTACGTTCTGTGTTGTTTTTCCAGAAGATACCCTTCTGATTTCTTGTCTTTGTAGGGATTGTGTTTTAAGATCCCTGCCACTTGACCAGTGCAAAACAAAACCTGCCCTTATACAGTAGCCCTGCAACAGGCATGGCTAGGGAATTTCCTGACCTTCTTTATAGCTTCTCATGTCGGGGCTCTTTAAGTTCAGTCGATTTACGGGTTTCACATAGGCATGATTTATGTGACATGCATCCATTCCGTAGACTACATTGATTACCTTGTCAATTCAAGTCAAGTTTACAGCGCAAAGGCATTCACAGGTCCACATTTAAAGGTGCAATACGTCATAGTGCTTCCAGAACCCCAATTTTACACAATGCCCAAAATTGTTTATGCTCTGAAATACAACTGCATAGAGGCATGTGCCTACTCAGGTACAGGGAAGGGCCTGTTTATCAACCAACCACTGTTGTTGTTTTAGTTGTAAATGCCAAGCAGCTATGTATTTCCAAACATAAACAGTAAGTTTGGGTGGAAATTGTGATTGCTGCAGGAAATATTACACTATTGAGGAGTGTGCATTTAACATAAGAAATAAATGAACCCAACAAACTGAAACAACAGTAATGCAGTTATTCAGGACAGTAGAGGGCATACTGTATGTTACGTGTTTACAGGAGCCTGGCAGACACAACATGTTGAGTCGGTGTTCCACAACATGTCACCACCAAACACCAAGGTTCAACTCTGGTTGGCCAGCTCACTGGGGCGGAGACTTCCTGAATGGGCACTTCCTCTACAGACAGGAAGTTGTCTGAGCTGAAAGTACTCAGGAAACTCTAATGACAGCCAGTAACAGTAAGTGATAAAAAGGCTGGAAGAGAGTCCCCGGTAAAATAGCCTACATTTTAAAACGAAATGATAGACTAATGAAAACTAAATAAAGTTTAGCAGATGTTCAACTCCAACTCCAGCCTCACAAAATCAATTTACCTGAATAATAAAACATTTGTTATATAAAAGATTTGTCAGGAGTTAGGAGATCATCTCTCAAATATTGGGTCTCTGTTTTGTAATTAAATTGTTGTCTTAACATCACTTATGGATATTGGAAAATTACTTAAGAATATTTAAAGTAAATTACTTGTATATTTCACTCTTTTTCCTATGTCATTATTACGTCTCTTGAACCTCCCTTTTAAAAACGCTGAACAATAAACAATTCAATTATTCTCAAAGTGAGCAGGCCTTCTTTCCCCTGTGTCAACTAAAACAGAAGTAGCCTAGCGAAGCAGCACCACTGTGGAACAAAAAACGACCCGATTCCTGACATGGTTGGTAAACCACAGAGCACAGGAAATGATCTATTCACAGATAGGCTACTTGGCAGAGACAAACAGACACACCTGTCAGTTGTCAGAAAAAAAGCGGAGCGATCGCTCTCCGAGGTTCTGAAACGTCTGAAACACATCGATACACTTCTCTCGCGCTCATTTGCTCTCTCAATTACTCTCTCTTTCTCTCTCACACACACACATTATCGGCCTATATTGCTATATATTAGATTATCTTAATGCCAGCTATTTCTCGTAGGTTATATGTGGAAATCTACAAATTTCAGCCTTTTTGTAAAATCTTAGAACAAGTAGGCTATTAGCGCTGAAGTCTGATTCAGGGATTATTATAACTATATAGCCAGCTATAACTAGGCCTATTTGAAAAACGCAGAATAACAGCGTGGTACATAGTCTATAGGAAAAGAGAAGATAATCCCTTTCCCCGATCGATACAAGTGTTTCAGTCAATTTTAACTGCACTGACTATTTTACAGGCCACTTGACAGTGGTTTGGTGGCTGACAACAACAGAAGGATTGCCTATAGTGGGAATGGACATTTGAGTTAATAACGGGGTACCGAGTGAACTGATGTCGATCCACTTTACTCTTAGATAAAAAGTGCTCATTCGCACCACACATCCTAAGGGAACTTTTTTTGTGTGCCATCAGCGATTACCATAACTTCTTGCGTAGCCTACGATCCAAAACCAGAATTCTGTCCTTGCAAAAAAACATGCACTCAAAGACATCCTACCTCTGAATGTAACTTTGGCGATTCTGTCCCCTTTCCCGCGGAGAAACGCGACCGTTTTGAGATGAACCAATAGCGCCATCATAGAGACAAAATGACTTATTCTATCCCGGAGAGTAAAACTTGAATGGGCTACACGCAGGCTGTATTCAGTCTTTAGATAAGCTGGTCATTGGGACTTAACTGGGGGAATGAGGTTAAATGCAATCGAACAGCATCTATTCTTCTCTCGTCTTCTCTCTGCTGAAACAATTGATGTGAATTATTCATCCACTTTTATCCCGCCCTGTGCTCCGTAGCAGCAGATCCTCCGTGCATGTCGGGGGCTGACTGAAGCGCGTGCTTGGAAGTGCGTTTTACTCCCATCGCCAAGGAGGAAAGGATGGGGGGGGGGGGCTTCAGCTCAGCAATGGGGAGGGGGCTGCTTTGACTGGGATATAGCAGTGTCAGTCAAAACTTAAAGGAATGTGTGCATTTTTTACCATTTAATGTGCTTAAAAATATATTTGATAAAAATTGCATTTTAGGCATGGGCATCTTATTAACCCAAATTAATTAAATTAACCAATCAATTATAAATTATTCCGCTAGTTATATAACACAATGACTCCCAGCAAAGGAAGAAATGATATAGCCTATGGTGGTTTTACATTGACAACAGGAGATGTTAGGTGATATTAAGGCCATATACAGTATGTTACAAAAAAAGCACATACTGTACAGTAGCTATGTGTGTGGACTGGACATATAGATGTGGCCACTGTGGCCTATAAACAGTTGCCAGGCAACAATGCTGTTTGCCCCCCTGAAGTAGCGTCTCTAAAACACCAGAAACCACATATAGGGGCATGTGTATAAGCTCAGCCAACATGTTGTCAAAGCAGTATGTGAAGCACCTTGGTTATTGTGAGACTGTGATTTAATTCCTTTCTGTGTCCAACATTTAAGTCACTGAGATCTACTTCAAAGTCTTCAATTAAAAGTTTTTATATTGCATATACTAAACTAAACTATTTCAGTGGTAATGTCATTGCCTTGGAGATTATTCAACTCAGGTTTTGAGCCCACTTGTTTACATATTTCATTACATTTAATATTTTCTGAAACTTGTCCTTGAACACATTTTTCAAATTTTCCTTTAACTGCACCAAATGTATTCACTGAATAATAATAATAATATATATATATATATATACAGTATTTATATATACTGTATGTCATGCAATAAAATGCAAATAAATTATTTAAAGATCATACAATGTGACCTCTACATGCTTTGTAAGTAGGAAAACCTGCAAAATCAGCAGTGTATCAAATACTTGTTCTCCCCACTGTATATAATATATCATTTTGTATTTAATATACTGTATTTATATTTATATTTAAAAAATATATATTTATTATATATTTCTTTTATATTTTTTACATTTATATTAATATTATTATGTTAAATAAATGTGCAGTGGTCTCTTAATTTTTTCCATGGCTGTATATACACTGATCAGCTATAACATTATGACCACTGACCAGGTGAAGTGAAAAACACTGATAATCTCGTCATCATGGCACCTGTCAGTGGATGGGATATATTAGGCAGCAAGTGAACATTTTGTCCTCAAAGTTGTGTTAGAAGCCAGAATAATTGGCATGCGTAAGGGGTTGAGCGACTTTGTCCAACCAGACTATTCAGGGTGCCCATGCTGACCCCTGTTCACTGCCGAAAGCACCTCCAATGGGCATGTGAGCATCAGAACTTGACCACGGAGCAATGAAAGAAGGTGGCCTTGTCTGATGAATCATGTTTTCTTTTCCATCACGTGGATGGCCAGGTGCGTGGGCGTCGCTTACCTGGGGAACACATGGCACCAGGATGAAGTATGGGAACAAGGCAAGCAGGCGGAGGCAGTGTGATGCTTTGGGCAATGTTCTGCTGGGAAAACTTGGGTCCTGCCATTCATGCGGATGTTACTTTGACACGTACCACCTAAGCATTATCGTATGTACTCCCTTTCATGGAAACGCTATTCCCTGATGGCATTGGCCTCTTTCATCAGGATAATGCACACTGCCACAAAGCCAAAATAGTTCAGGAATGGTTTGAGGAACACAACAACGAGTTCAAGGTGTTGACTTGGCCTTCATATTCCCCAGATCTCAATCCTATCGAGCATATGTGGGATGTGCAGGATGTGGAGGCCCCTTACAGGACTTACAGGCTTTAAAGGATCTGCTGCTAACGTCTTGGTGTCAGTTACCACAGCAACTTTCAGAGGTCTAGTGGAGTCAAGTGCCTCGACGGGTCAGGGCTGTTTTGGCACCAAAAGGGGGACACAATATTAGGCAGGTGGTCATAATTTGTTACAATAATTTGTTTACATACAAAATTTGTTCACTAAATGAATTCTGCTATAATTTGATACGCCTCTTGTCTTTTCACACTGAGCTCTGGAGGAATAACAGCAGGCCCTGACACAAATAACCCTAGGTATGTAACAAGACAGGACATCGCTCTCTCTCTCTTTAATCATAATTATACACAGTATGTAACCTCATGTGCATCATTCCATTTAAAATGCGCAAGGTTTTAGTATACTTGGTAAACTTGGTATTATTATTATTTATGTTCTTAAATATGTTTTAAACCCTTTATACTCAAGAGAGATGGAGAGTCGACATGCTTAAGTACAGAATTAACTATTTATTAAATACATAGGGAGGGACCTGCGTTGCGGGTGTCGCCATTTGTCCCCTCATAGATTTAACAATGGTACTGCTACATCTGCGCCACTATATAGCAGCACACTAGTTCACATTACCTGTCAAAGCCGGGCGAATGCATTAGAGCAAATTCCATTGAAAAAGTCGAATTAACTGTCAAGTGTTGCTACTACAGCCATAGGCGTGGGTTTGGCTAGGGACATGTCCCTACCAATATTAAGAGAACACAACATTTTCCGTTGCGATGGGAGTGAGCCGCTGATGAAAGGTGTGTTCTGACCGAGGTAGGCCTACAGTAAAACACATACAATACAATACTACCAATGTCATGTGAGTTTAAGCAAATAAACTTTCAAATGGAATTATGATAATTGTGTCATTATAATCATGAACAATGTTGGGGAACTCGTCTAAGCTGCTGAGAGCAACCAGAGCTAGCTAAAAAAGAACGAAGGAGAGTACCATTTTGAAAATCAAAACCAAATACAACCCAAAAACTCACCCTCTCCTCCTCCTTTACAGCATAGAATTGTAAATGCATGAACCAATAAAAAATAACTAAATTGCGCTATTGCACCCTGAGGGAAAGTTCAATTTGACGACAACTCTCACATTGATTTTGTTATAATTGTACACAACTCCAATGCTATTCACTTCTGTGTTCACTAATCACTAAGAAATATAAAAGGCATCCTGTCCAAATATTTCCATAAACATATAAACATATATCTCAAAGCAAGGCATGTAGGTTCCACAACTAGTGCCAAAACACCACCTTTTTCCATCTCCTGGATTATGAATCAGTGTAGAGTAGACAGATAAATTCCTAAGATAATTATAGAATACTGAAAAAGACTGGGGGGCTGTCTGCTGATTGCATGACATTAATATTGAAATAAATCCGCCCAGAAGTCAGATATATTACCAACCATCTAAAATTTTAGGGTATTGGTCCATGTTCCATTATGGCAATAACATGGCGTTAATAAACAATCTCTGTTCATAAACAATCTCTTTATATGCGAATCATGATGCTCACTTTATTGTGAATAAGAGCCGTAGGCCTATTACAGAAAGCCATTGTTTGTGCGCCATCTAGTGGCTAATACTTGTTATAGCCTATACTTGGACTAGTTTCTACAAAGAGTGTCAACACGTGGGAGTTATGTAGTTTACCTCGCTGGGCTTTTTTAAAAGGCCATACTGAACTTAATTTTCGATTCATTGGATTAATCACATATCGATCGATCACATCGGATAACGGATACAAGTTAAAATGTGTTTTAAAAATAAAATTAGGCCTACGAGCTCTTGGCGTTCTTCGCAAGCTGCAGTACCATCGCCACAAACTGGATTGTACACCTAGCCAGCACAGGATACATACATATACAGTTTTTCTTCCAATTTGACTTTCTTTCTTCCAATTACATAGGCCAAACTACACCGGAAATGGACGCCTGTGTTATCGGGGCGAGGTGTTACACCTGTAATCAGGTCATCAATGCAGTCCCGGTCCTAATCAGAAGAGGGCGACATAGGTGAAAAGGAAAAGGGTCCAAACGGTGGGTCCCCCCATCTCGAAGCTCCCGGCCCTCTGCAGCTCTCTCCCACCCCTATCAGTCTGTCTTGTCAGTTGCCTTCTTCCACAGGAATAGTACACTATAGGCTACTGACTATGGCATTCGCTGCAACGAGGACGCTATTGGCGTTATTTGTCACGATTTGCGCATCAGGTCGTGGGTTTACAGGTAAGATTCAGGTCTGATGCATGTTAGAGCAGGTGCAAGACGTGCACTCTTTTTGTGACATTTTCATAGTGGTGTTCTCTCGTTTTGAATGATGAGGGATGAGACTAATGACAACTTTTGTGCAGGCAGATATTTCTTTATGCAAGGTAAAGAGTGATTTGTGCGTGTGGCAGACTTCATGGAATGCATGTTACTCGCCGCTTTGATTTTGAAATGTCCTTATGGGGAAAAATAGCCTAATAACATTTTTCAGTTTACGTGAGAAATAGTTAAATAGGACTACGACATAGCATATATTTTTCATTCTTGTTACTTTATCATGGAAACATATGATGTGGGTCTCTTAGTAGCAGTCATGAAGCATGCCCTTACGTCATACAGTAGACACATTCTGAAGTAGTTCTGTTTAACAATTAGAAAACGATGACAAATTCTAAATCATGGGACATATGATTAGAAAATAAATGCTATGTTTTATTTTTATGGTTGTGGCGCCAATATGGTGACCTAATCTGGCAGAGGTTAAGCAGTAGAAGGCACGCCTTTAAACTTCATTGCTATGGGAATGGCTGAGGGTGGGGGGCGGATAGTAAATGTCTGTCCATATCGTTCACAACTCCAATGGAAATTGTTTTGATTTGTGTTGCGTCTGGGGGTCTTGTGCGCTCTGCTGCGTAATTGCGCACAGAGAAATTCCATATTTAGTCATAAAAGGGTCAAAAGAGGCAGTCTCCAGTTATCAACTATATTGATTCATTTTTAAATCATATCTGTAATATCATATTAAGTGAACCATGATGTTCATGTGACACAATTGTGCACAACATTTGATTGATGATTTTCCCGAGTGAGGTAACTCCAGGTGAGGTAATTTCCATTTGCCTCAGTAGCCTCTGGGTTGGTTTCAGATTATGTTGGGAATAGCGGATTCATCATAAAAACGGACATATCACATTACCCTAACACATTACCCTAAATGAAAGATGACATCATCCAAAAAAACGTATATTTTAAGTGAAAAAAATGATTGGTAAAATTTTGGGAATTTTTTAACTCTTTCAGTTTCTCTTTTTGTTCTTTTGTCAACTGATCCACATTGCTTAAAGAATTCTTACTTTCTTTTGTTCTTTTACAATATTTGACTGTATTTATCCTGTCCTCCCTCTCACCCTCTCCTTTCTCCATGTTGGAAGTGCTCAGCATATGAGGTCATTGTGTTTTTGACAACCCTGAGCAGCTGTTTGTTGTGACTTGTTGTTTTCTCCTCTTCCTTTTTCCTTCACAATGGTGTCTCCATGAAGGTTTACTTTAGGTTTTCAAAGGTATTCTTTATCCCTTAAACACATGTATATTTGGGAACTACACTGTTTAAACAGTTTTGTGTTAATTGCCTTGCTCCTTGTCTGCTGTTTGGCCTAAAACCGTCTCAAAGCTCGGATGAAGGCAGGTCGACTAGCACGGACATAAACACACACTTTTTTTGAGTAATATAGAACGTCATCTCCTTCCAAAGCGACCGCACTCAATCAACCAGTTGGAAAGGGATAGCGGAGAGAAAGCGTAATCTACAGTGAGCAGGAGGGAAAACAGGGAATCATGTCCTTGCAGGCCAATGGAATTTAATTTCTTTGCTCTACTTAAGGCCATGGAATTCTACAGGAGTGCTCCATGACAAATAAGTTCATAATTTAAAAAGTTTGCAGTGGGAGCAAGCATGTAAGCCTAGACGTATAGAAACACGTAGCGCATGGCTAATAGTTTCCACGTCCCGTACGCCAGGATTATTTGATCACCACATCTCCCACCTGCCACTGCACGTGTTATGTCATGATGCTAGGTGCCATAGGTAACATTTGTTTAAACAGGCTGCACCTGGCCCCTGAGCACACCTGACAAATAAGGCAGATATAACTACAGGACTACTAGGTCCTGTTAAGAAGTTATTAATTCTAATGGACAGAGCAGCTGAGAAAATATGGAAAAAGTGAAGTGAATGAGATGTACTCCTTACCATATCGCCGTGCTGAGGAGATACCTTTGAGCAAGGCACAGCTAGGGACCTGTGGTCACAGACTGTTTCTGAACTTGTCATCCGACTCCCCATATATGCCACAATTACTGTATTCTCAATCACTGTTAGCTGATTAATAAGGGTTAACTAATGATAATAGCGCTAATGATTCTGTCATTCGTGTGATTGATGTGTTTTTGTGACTGACAGCAGTCAGAGGTCAAAACTTCCAGCTGTGTTCAAGGCTCAAGTCTGTTGTCAGCCTATTGGCATGAGTCAATTCTGGGGAGGTTCCACAAGGCTGGAAGGGAAGAAGAAGAAGCAGGGATTGATTATATGCAGGGGCACTTCCCCATTAGGAGTGGAATTCCACATTTCACATGTTGGAATGAATTAGCTGTCACGTCCGCTTAAGTTCTTCCTGTCTCGTTCTTTTTTCATTCATTTTAAAAAGTCTGGACATCATGTTAAAGGTGCACTCCTTGATTGTGCTATAGCACCTCCAGGACCTCAACATTTTCCCCGAGGTCACTGTTTATGTTTAAAACACAACCGTGGATGAAGGCGGAAGAGTAGAGAGTAGAGTGTGCGGGAGGTGTGATAGGGTATGAGGGGCAGTATAGGTAATATTTAATACTTTTGTTACACATACACATATGAAACATATACGCATTCACATGTGAAACTTTCACACACTCATCCATACCGCTGAAACCTCACACACACATATATGTGAAATTGCGGTCAAGTAAACACAAGCGAGCACACCAAATGCACGCGATTGGAAACCAGCTAGCTTGGAAATCAGTTAGCTTGGAAACCAGTTAGCTTGGAAACCACCTAGTAGGGACATAACACCGGAACCTTTTGGTAGAGCACAGTGTCTCACATTTTACATTAATTTTACTCTGAAATAACCTTCTGGGCTGGGCTAAGCCACCAATGTTTCAGTCCTAACAATGGCTCTGGATTGGAGTAAACGATAAAAGAAGGAAGTTTGTGAATGCATAGTTTTAGCCAGAACTGCGATTAAGCACGACGGTTGGAAGGATGTCCAGTTGTACTGAGATCATGCCTTTCGGCTTCCGGTTATACTGAAATGCGTTCCAGAGATACTGAAATGCTCTCCCGCACATATATGTGTGAAAAGCTTCTTACTCCTCCTTATAAGAAAGTTTCACGCTGAAGCATGTGAGTGTGCAATGTTAAAAAGAGTTTCACATGCGTCTGTATGAGCATTTCATATGTATGTGTGAGCTCTTTTCACCTGTATCTGAATGAGAGTTTCATATGTATGTCTGTGAATGTGTTTCATACAAGTCTATAGGAGTGTTTATATGTATCAATGCACCCGTTTATATATACAGGGTATATAGGGAATTTTTACATTGAATTTGTCGTCTGTTTAGTGATGTGTTCAGTTTATTGTTAGTGTATTATGAGGCTTCACGTGACGCGATTCTAGTACTCAAAGAGGCTTTATAGCCCAGCTCAGGCCTCTGTTAAAGAGCTAGCCTACCTACCTAGCCCCCACTAGTGATGGCCATGGTTATCAGAGTGACGACAGTTATTGAGGCTTAATGGTGAACTCAATGGGGTGAATGGCGGGTCACTGTCTTTGAATGTGGGGTAGGGTGAGAAGGAAGTCTTGTAAAAAAAAGTGGGGAACAGGTGTGCCAGCACAAGCCTCCCTAGAGCAGTTTTACAAGGAGGTTTTGACCCCAGGGTTTACCTTTATGCTGCTTGTACTCAATTACACGTGCACACACATGTGTGTCTGTCTGTGAGGCTGCGTACATGTTTGCTGCATGTGCTCTCCGACTTTTGTTTCACACACACACACACACACACACACACACAGAGAAAACACACATACTTTTCCCCGGTAAGGAGACACTTTGACCTCTTTGGCCCTTCCCTCATTCTTTACATAGTCTGTCCTTTTCACTGTCAAACTCTGTTTAACTCTCTCCTTAACTATATATTTATGTATGCTTGTATCATGTAAGTAGTGTACAGTTTGTGTACAATATTTAAGGGCCCATCTGGGGAGAAATAAACTAATAGCTGTCATAATCAGCAACACTTCATAGATCAGGTAATATTATTTCCCCAAATCCTCCTGGTACTGTAACCCCCTGAAGTCGGGCCCTGCGCCCCTGGAATTGAGATGTTATGTTTATTTGGTGGGTTGACTGCTTGTAACAAGTTGTTTCTATTTTGGAGATCTTGTGTGCGCTACGCTTGAAGTAGTCTTGATTTAATCAGAAATTGCTCCCCTTCCCCTGGATCATAAATTCCTCCCGACAGGCCAAATCATAGATTGACAGCTGGATAAAGGGAGCTGAACCCTTCCTACGTAATACACGGCCTTATTGGAAACAGGGGAGAAGTGACTGTAGCTGATCCAGACTTGTGTCAGTGGAGTGGTGTTTGTAAGGGTATATTAATGAGCAAATAATGAGGGAGGATTGTGTGTTGTTTCTGCTTTAATTGGAGAACACTCATAAACCCCCTCATATGCACTCACTCATGTTACACACACACAGTCTCTATACAATGTGAGTCTGTATCTCTGGGCAAGGCGCCAGGGTCCAGGTACTCTATCTACAGTCAGCATTGGGATGAGAAGAGCTTTTCACACATACTGAAACTCTGACTTAAACAGGGACGACATTGACAGATGAACTGGGACTTCTTGGAAACTGCTGCATGATGGACTTTGACTTACAAATCATTTTTTGATTGAATGTGGTGATCCGTCTGGGCTCAGACAACAAGAATTCAGAGTGATAAACTGATTTTGTGGGCATGCTAAACATAAACTACAGCTGTAAAGCTTTGTAGAATGTCTCATGGACTAGTGTTTATGAGCCTGACATAGGCTAGCTCTAAAATGACTGTAATTATACAGAAATGACCATTGTGAACTATGACAACCATTAGTTACTTCTTTTACGTGTTTTAAGATTTTCTTCCATAGGTGATGGCTAAATATTGTTTAGAAAGTAATCAATTCTCACTTTAAATGCTGGATTTTTCTAGTTCCCTACTAGTTCCCTTCAAATACTTCTAAAACATGTACTTTGGCCTTCCTCATGATGCTTCGGCAGAGATTTCACTATCTGTGAAAACTACCAGGCATAAAGCCATTGTTCCTGAGTAAGATGAACCGACTTAAGCAATTTCTGTGCATCTAAACTGGAAACCGGCTTGTCTTCTGTCTTTGTTGTGGCCATTCTGCTCGACTTGTTTCATAGAAAACAAATCCACAGTTCTATGTTGATGATGTTTTGATACAGTAAATGTTTAAGTCCCTGAGGATGGTGAACATTGGCCTGCTGGTAAATTATTCCAGCTGATGTTACGTTAGCATGCAAACCAGATGAAGACAAGACTGTCTACTATAAACCAGAAAAGAAAGGTGGTTGCTATTTTGCTTGTTTTGTTTTGGGTAAATCCAGCCAAGAGGGCAATGAAGTACCCCATTATCCTGAGTCTTCTGCATCCAACAAGATGCTCATTTGGATTTAGTTGGGGTTTGAAAAGTACAATCATGAGTGTTTATGCCTTATAGGTATTAGAGTGACTTTGCCAAGTCCAGTAAACATAGGATATTGACTGTGTAATAAAGACTGTGCAATAAAAATGCATCGAAATACTGACAGCTTATAGTTTCACAGTACAAATTGACACAGTGCAAAGGCATGGTGAAAAAGATAATATACCAGTGGTTCCCAAACTAGGGGGTCAGGACCCACTGAGGGGTCGCAAGATGCTGTTAGGTGGGTCTTTAAATAATTCCAATATTATAACTAATTACAGTGTTTATAATCTTTATTATTATTATTAAGTAATGAATCTTGTTTGATTACCTTTATTAAACGTATGGTTTGTAGGCTACCGTATATTTGTACCCTGTTGTGTTACTGTATGTAATTAAAAGAAGTGGGTGCGTTCACAAGCAATGAAGAACTTTTTGGGGGGAGAACCACTGTAACATATTGACACATAGTGATTTGTGTTGCAGCAGAGAAATCCCCACGGAAACACAGCGTGAAGCAGCCCTCCGCTGAGAAGGGCCAGAGGGCGAGCTGGGAGCCCCCTATACACCTGGATGGACGACCCGTAGAGCGTTACAGCTTCAGCTCTAGCAAGCCAATGAGGTCTCACCGCTACGCTAAAGCGGGCAAGGAAAGCCCTTCTCCGCTGCTGGAGGATGTAGGTAAGAGAGAGACCTGATCCTGTGAACGAAAAACTGGGAGTTTGTAAGGGCGCTGGTAGCTGGGAAACAAACGAAAAACACAAAGTTTTCGGAGAACGCACCGGAGAAAAGAGGATCTGGCTTGAATATCCAAGTGCGTTTTCGGAGAGCCTTGAGTTCTGCGCTTTCTCAAGACCAGTGCCAAGAACAAGGTGGAGGGGGGGTGAGCAAAGCTTTGTACCAAAACAGAGATGCCAGGAGGCAATGTGCACATGTGAGCATGTCTATAAAGATGTGTGTGTGTAATTTGTTGTGGGGGTGGGGTAAGGGTGACTTATTTTAGTCCCTGCGTGACTTCATTATTGGACTCGCTATTGTTCCAGGTTGCCAGAAACTGAGCTCTCCCAGGGCTGTGATGTGCTACTAGCCATCTCATGCCTCGCCCAGCCATGCAAAAAGACACAGTAGACAGTCGTTAGCTTACACCGGGGGGACCTTATTTTTAGTTCTCAACAGCTTCTCTAGTAATGCTTAATCTCACCTTATAAAACCTCTGTCGGAGCCTTAAATTCCCCTACATACACAACTAGCATGCGTGGAAGCAGGCTAGCCTGCTTTTGCCATTATCCCAGTCTGCGTTTGGCATCAAGGGGCCTAGTTCACCAGCGACCCGCCGTCCCCAGCCAAGCCTCGCTCGTCGCGTCCAAACCCAGCCCAGCTCATATAACCCAACACGCTGTGTTGTGGTCGGCGCGTGGATGTGTGTTCGTGCGCGCGCCGCTACGTGCCGCCCAGTGCGCTGTGGCGGTCTATCCAGCTCCGACGCGGTGCACCGTAAATCCGTGGCAACCATGCTGTGTCTGAATGCTGTGACTTCCCATTTCCCAACATTCCTCGCAGATCCGTCTGTGCTGTTCCCTTTGCAGCGTGCTAGTATCAGAAATAACACTGCGCTGCTTCATGTGCTAGCCTGAGCAAATTCAGCAACTCAAGACTCGCTTGGACTATAAAAATATTAACAGTTGTCAAAATATTATGCTAATAGTACATTGTGTTAATAATAGGTTTTGTCCCTTTCTCAGATCCTGAATGGGTTAACCTGGATGGTTTTGCTATCGTGGGTGGGGCACCTATCAACATAACAGGTAAACAGCTTTATTAACAGGCAGAAGTAGTGTGCATCATTTTATAGACAAAGGTAAAGCTGTTTGCCAAAAAATATAACCTGATTGCTGATTAAAGGTTAGCAGAAAATTGATGTTGCACTGCTTTGAAACATAACTTCAAAATTTTAACCATGTTGCATTTCTGTCCAAACCCTAATCATACCTTCAAGGCAGGGAGTTTGTCTGCTTTGCAAATATATATATTTTTTCCCCATGTATGAAACCTTTATAAATATTGGTGAATTAAACATACTGTAAGTCCTGCTTAGCTCCGAGGACAATAATCAACTTAAACACAAATATAATTGAAAACGTGTTAAAAAATAGCATCTGTCTGATAATAACACAAATAATTGATATCATATACTTTAAAGTATTAAATATAAATAAATAAAAACACATGCACACACATATCTCTCTTCAACTGATTCTGAGGAGGACGTAAGCAGAGAACTATGACACACAGAAGCCCCTAATGGTCCCAGCCATTCCACTGGGGTGGGTCTCTCAGCAGAAGTGGGATGTCTGTTTGGCTGAATGCCTCATAGTACCTCAGACCATAGAGCTTCCTGGAAAGACAGCAGTGATCTGGCAGTTAAAGCATTGTGGAGGCGACGCATTAGTGGCGAGAGAGAGAGAGAGAGGAGAGGAGAGAGAGAGAGAGAGAGAGAGAGAGAG
>JAODLI010017040.1:0-23289 GCA_027575585.1 Percopsis omiscomaycus
ACTTTCATCATCAGAGCTATCACATGAATACATCTCCTGGCTTTGTCGCCAGGACCCTTTCACATGGTTAGCTTTTTTCCATTCAGGTTGCATTGTTTTACTTGTCGTCTGCCTTGGCAACTGACAAATAAGCATTTGTGCTTTGAATGCTTCTTATTTATAGACAATGTATGTGCACCGCCCACTTAGTTTACTGTGATTGGCAACTGAGTCCAACCACGCCTCTGCGACCCTATGACGTTACACGCGACTGTGACGTCATCGACAAATGAGACGAGTTAGAATCGATTATACTGGGCTGCATGAACTAAAAAAATAAACTACTTGTAAGTGACTTAAACATTTAGAATATTTTAGTGTAGACTACACTATAGCCCTCTGTGAGGACGTCCATTGCAATGCGTGAATACTTAAAACGTTAAAAAAATGTGAACTCAAATATTCTAAATGATAAATAATTTAGGCACACAATATTTGTAACTTTTTAAAGGAAATCTGACTCGCTATCCCAAACTCGTCATAAGAAATACCAGCACTAGTTTCACTGTCTTGATAATGGAAGGACGAAACTGCAACGCAGAAACACTTGAACGCAGAATATTATCGTTTCCCAGCGCCTCGCAAGTCATTAAAAACTTTCGTCCAGTCAAAGTTGTAACAGCCTGTTGTACTCGACCACCAGATGGCGAAATTGCTAGGGTTCCTACATTAATAAAGTTGTTAGTAGTAGGTGCTATTAGCCTAAGTTACTATGAGAGGTAACGTTAATAGCACCTCTCCGTATTGCTATCTATCTAACAATAATCAAATGCGCACAGAAAATGCTGCCATCATTAACATAGGAATGTAGACATGCATGAATATGTGTACCACAAAATATGTCAAATAATGTTTTTTTGTTTTTTTTAAATGTACTCAGAAAACGATTGATGTCATGTGGTGGACACTATTCTTGAATATTGAATCTTGAGTCTTGAAATGTCCAGCAAACCTCCACCCAGTATAGAGAAATATAGAAATGTCAGTAGTCTACAGTTAGAATTTGGAATACAATGTCATTTTGATTTTAATTGGAGGGGTGGGGCTGGACCTTCATTGCAGGTGAGTGTGTCTGCGTGCATTCCCGGGTTTAAAGAGTTTTGAAAGTCAGGTACGGTAGCAGGGAATTCAGTCACTGTTTAAACTATTTTTGACTTCCTTCGTGATATGGCTCTTTTCTCATTGGATTCAAGTCAGTCATGTCTTTGATGCAGATCTGCCAGATTACATGTGGGTGTCCTGACAGAACTATATACAATAACTAATCCTTACCCGATCTCCTGTTGTCCATCTGTGTAGCAAGGTTTGATACAGAGAAAAAGAGTGAGAAAGATATTAAAATGTAAGTGTGTTTGTTATAAAAGTATAACAAACACACTTTTATTATAATATTCCAAAGTAGATTTTTAATGCAAATAACTGACCTAGTGTAAACTATTAATACTATTAGTAATAACTCTAATACTATATTAACTACAGTCTTAATAATCAAGGATATCAATCTATCTATCTATCTATCTATCTATCTATCTATCTATCTATCAGAAAAAGCTTTATTGCCAAGTACGTTTTTTACACATACAAGGAATTTGTTTTGGTGTTGTTGGTGCAAATAAACGTTCTATAAATATAAGAAAGATAAGAAATCAAGTATTAAAAATATAAACAATATATACTATATACCCTGTATATATATATATATCTATATCTATATATATATATATATATAGATAGATAGATAGATAGATAGATAGATAGAATGTGGTAATATCTATCGTTATTTTATCAATATATATCTATAGATATTTGTCCACTTGATTGACATTTAATATAACTAATTCAATAAGCGTTCTGGGGCGGAACACCCCATAACTGGACCAATGGCAGTGGAGCAAGTGCAGGACGCGAACAACCAGGAAGTTATTTGAAGACAAAATGCGCTGGTTTGTTTTGTTTTGACACCTGACCGGAGCCACGATATGGAGACTCACAATTAAATGCTAAATTAAACCACATTTAAATTGACCGAATAAAAGAATATAGTTTCTTAGATTTCCGAAACTATGTTTTTCCAGAGTTTCTCCCAGAAATGGATTTGCCTGGTGATTCTGCACATCACACCAGGCACAGTCGTGGCGAGGGGTGAAGTTTGAGGCTCATGTTACATTTACATTTACTCAGATAATCCATAAGCATAATATCATGTTTTGATCATTTGTTTTGTTAAAAACATACTGATTTTAATATCGATTGGCTATGATTTGTCAACCACTAGAAACCTAACTAAACGAAACTAGGCTATACTATATAATTGATTCATATTTATGTATTTTTCTTTTCTTTTTTTGTATTTAATGGGCATATTTTCAGTGAAGTTTGTCATAACCCAAAATCAGCAATGATAGTTTTCTTTCTCTTTCAGAGAAAAGAAATGTCCTTTTCATTATGGCTGACGATTTAAGGACATCGTTGGGTTGCTACGGGGACAAAGTTGTAAAATCACCAAACATAGATCAACTCGCTTCAAAGAGCCAAGTCTTTCTCAATGCATATGCACAGGTGACTTGTATGTAGTACTGTCTCAAACTGTTTATCACAGCTTAACTGTGTATGTTTGTTCTCCTGAGAGACTACCGTGATGGTGTTGTGTATAAAGATTTGTTATATTTAGTTTTGTTGAAAAGTCATTCTAATACGCTATTTCACCTGGTGTTTCTCAGCAAGCTGTGTGCGGCCCCAGTCGTACGTCTATGTTGACCAGTCGCAGACCCGACACAACCAGACTCTATGATTTTAAATCCTATTGGAGAGTCCATGCTGGTAACTACACCACCCTGCCACAGCACTTTAAATCCAGAGGATACACAACTATGTCTGTGGGAAAAATATTCCATCCAGGTAATGCCTCTTTTATTAATTTGCATTTAGGTCTAGGGATGAAGTATAATATTCTCTAGGTGAGGAGAGAGAACCTAGAGAATTTAGTTATAGGGTGATTGGGTGTAACAGCTTATGAATTAAAGAAATATTTGATTGTTGCATCATTATAGCAAATTAAATTGCTATATGTTGATAAACAGGGCTGACAAGCTTCCTTTCACTACAGAAAGGACAACAAAGAGACATTAGACAGAGACATCACTTCTCTGCTGTGTTTTTCTTGTGTTCAGGCATTGCTTCCAACCATACCGATGACTACCCCTACAGCTGGTCTGTCCCTCCTTACCATCCGCCTTCATTTATCTATGAGAAAGAAAAGGTCATTTAGATATGTTACAACTTTATAGGCCTCCTAATTGTCTTTAAAAAAAAAAGTGTTTTTATTATTTGTAAACATTTAGTTTTCTCTGTACAGCCCTGTGGTTAGCGCAAGTCGCTTTTAAATGTGCTCTGTTACTAGTAGGATTTTTGTTAAAAATTCTCTTTTCGTATGTAGAAATGTCCTTTAGACATAAACAGATGCATGAAAACACATAAGCAATCCTCAGTCCCATATAAAAATTCCCAAGGTTTATAAAAACCCTCCTTCCTTTATTTCCAGGTATGTAAGGGACCGGATGGGAAGCTTCACGCCAATCTCCTGTGTGCCGTGAACGTAACGGAACAGCCTGGCGGGACTCTGCCGGACCTGGAGAGCACAGATGAAGCAGTAAGAATACTGAATGACATGAGTAGCAACGGCACGCCCTTCTTCCTGGCCGTGGGCTTTCACAAGCCGCACATACCCTTCAGGATACCACAGGTACCCCCTCCACTTATAGGACCTATAGGAGGCCTTGTCTATGTCATCATAGCAGCAAGGAGTCATTCATAACTGAAATCCAGTCAGATTTATGATGTTTTGTCAGTTGTTTAATATTTGTTATAGTCATCAATTTTGTTAAACTGTTTTTAATGAAGTTTTTATGATGTAGAAAAAAAAAGAACATTAAACTAACTAGTAAATTGTTGTTGTCGTTAAACTTAGGAAGCATTTCTTACCGTTAAGAGTACTCCTGAATCACACTAAAAGTTACTAACTAAAAGTTTTCCTATTCACAAAGCTGCTGAGACCAACTTTTACTAAGGAATGTGGAGAACAATGATTGCCTGATAGGGGATGGGTCTCTGTCAGTGAATTAATCATATAAATACTGTAGAAGGAGGTACAGTATCATGTTGCCATATTTTAATAAAGATTTTAAAATCAAAATGTAGATGTCACTGATTTAAACATGAAACCAAGAATAATATACTGACAAGTATATGTTCAGCTAATTGTCAGCCTCTTGCATGTCTGGCAGCTCGTAAACAATTAGCGGATGAGCATTTAAGCAGCCTTTTTAATTATCAGACTAGAATAACCATGGCTGATAGTAAGATGTGTGATTCTACATTGTGCAAACGAAAGCCAAATTGGACGCAAGAACAGCTTATACTTCTTGGCCAACTTAAAAGGAAACTTTCATGAAAGGAAGGACATTATTTAAATTATTCCAACTTTAACTATATAACAATAATTAACAATATTCTTTGCAGTCTAATGCAAGGGCAGGAATTGCAGAATTCAAGCAACAAAAAACTGCCACAAGTAATAGGACTATTAGTATAGGATTATTTTCAACTACACTAGACCACAAAGTTTTATTCTCTATCATTCAATTTAACCTATATAAAAATATACAAATGTATTTATACATAAATTATCCTCGCTATACATGTCGGTGCCGATTTATATTAACATGTAATCTATAATTCAAAATATTTATTAGGAGGAGCACCCAAGGCTCTATGGCCTATTGCCTCAGTGGTGTACAGTGTCCTTGGGCACTCGGACACCTGCATAACGGGGCTGAAGAGGAGCATTGACCCTGCTGTAGCCATTTTAGGATTGTTTGTGATTTGGTCTTAGTGACTTAGGAGTCCTCTCGACTACCCCCAACCTTTTACAGATTTAGGAGCTTGTTTTAGCCCTAAAACGCTTTGTGAAATACTCCTTAAACCAAAAATGTAGGAGTCCTGAAATTCGGACTGACACCCCTTATTATTATAGAAGTTTATCCTAAATCGGCAAGTTTGGAGCTACTTTTAGCCTCAAGATGCTTTGTGAATACGGGCCCTGGTTTGTATACTATTCATCTCTCTGCTCAGCAACAGCTATGCAGTAGCGTGTCTGGTGCATTAGTCTCACATTTAGGCCGAGGTGTCATGCGGTTATCTATGCATCTTTTCACACGATGCTAAACCAGCATAGAGAACTGTGCATGACAAAAAGGTCATACTTCCTCAGATGATCAGTATAAACAGCTAGTACCGCAAACAGACGTGTACACAGCCCACACCAAGTAAGTCAGTCTACCACATCAGATTAAAGTCTTGTGTGCTAACAGTGACCTACTGGCATGACAGTTTTAGAAATCTCAACACTACATCTTGTCAAAATCAGTAGGTCAAGCTCCTCCTTATTTGCCAAACCAAAGCCCTAATGTTTGTGTGTCACCATTGCTGGAATTCTTCTTATACTGACAGATAAAGGCAAACAATGCTGGATAATATTAAGAAAAGGCCAGTAGATTGAATGCGATAAATGCCCCATTGCACGCTTGTGCATCCTTTCACAATATACACAATACACAATATATAATTGTTTTGTGATCGCATCATTTAAATGGCATTCAGAAAATATAATATAAAATGCACGACTGGTCCCGCATTGTTTATATGCTCTCACAACTGATAAATGTTTACCTTTTTGTTTTACAGCTTTGAGTAACTTTGCTGAGCATTACAATGTAGGCTATTCCATTTTTATGTTACAGGAGTACCTGACGCTGTATCCCGTAGATCAGATGACCCTTGCCCCTGACCCTAATGTTCCCAAGCTCCTCCCCCCTGTGGCGTACAACCCCTGGATGGACCTGAGGAAGAGAGATGATGTTCAAAAGCTCAACATCACCTTCCCGTATGGACCAATTCCTAAAGACTTTCAGGTACTGTACCGATCAGCCAACCCGGACTTCTTCGTGTATGAGAAGTGGTTATGTGAAATGGGTGACCTTTTAATTCCCTTCGGAACATGAGGTAATACGGCCTTTACCTAAATGTACAGTATAGTGGTCTTTGCTAGCTCTATGATAAAAAGGGAAAAACACACTTGGGAGTCAAGAAGTGCGGTTTTCTACTGGGTAAATATAAGGGTTCCAATTCAAAGTGTATAAGTTAGCACTACTAGCACTTGGGGAATATGCTTTAGTTGTATTGTTTTTCCTTGTCTTTCTTCTAGTTGCTCATACGCCAGCATTATTTTGCTGCCGTTTCCTACATGGACGCTTTGGTTGGGAAACTGCTTAGCACTCTAGACGATGTTGGACTGGCTGGCAGTACTATGGTGGTCTTGTGTTCTGACCATGGTAAGTACACACACACACATGCATACAAATATATGTGACAGGAAACGCAGTCTATAGTTTCAATTGAATATCGCTGGGGCTGACCGTTTAGACTGTTAAACAATTAATCCATGAATCCACTAGATGGCATTGTGTAACCACCTTAACACATTGGACATAGTTATTTTTTTCCCCCACTACATTTAATCTCTATCAGGTAATGCAATGATCTTAGTTTACTGATTTTGAATTATTCTGAGCATATTACCTAAAATTAACCAACCAAACAAAATGACAGGAAGCTCTTATAAGTGTTTGAATCTTTGTTCCTTCTAGACTGGCCTTTGTGAATATTAAATAAGCTACTTGGTCTTTGTCTTCCTCCGTATTCCAGGTTGGTCCTTAGGCGAACACGGTGAATGGGCGAAATACTCTAATTTTGACGTGGCGACCCACGTTCCCCTCATGTTCTACATTCCTGGAGTCACGGCAGTTCCTGACTGGCCGGCAACGGATGATACCTTCCCCTTTATTGACGTCTTCAGTCAATCGGAGCGACACTTTAAAAGTAAGATGACCTGCTACATGCATATAATCAAATCCTTAAAGTATAATTCTTATTCAAGGCAGCCGTCATTTTACCTGTGTTACCTGTGATTGATGGACTCACAATTCAATCTTACAGGGCAAGTACACACCAAGGGAGGAAAGTTGACCCCCAAATAAACCTGAAATAATATACTGGTGTTTATTTTGGACAATTGGTCAGAAGTATCTGTATGATGGGACAGCCGATGTTGAAAATGGAAAAATATTCCATTAAATTGTGAGCCATATGGAGGAGTAACCTTTTTACAAATGAAATTAGGTCATTTAGCAGATCCTTTGAGCCAAATTAACTTACAGTGAGAACAATTACAAGTATTAGAGGGGTTAGGCAACTTGCCCAAGGATGCTTACAGGTAGGCCAGGCATGGCGGTGATCGAACCCACAGCCTTTTGGCTAGGAGTCAACCACCCTAATCACTAGCCTATCCTATCCCCTGTAACTTCTCACACTATATGGATATATGTTTCACTTCTGTCTGTGTTCAGCTGATGGGGTGATCGCAAATGTGGAGCTGGTAGATGTCTTCCCTACCGTCTCCCACATGGCTGGACTCAGAGCTCCTAAACCTTGTCCTGAAGTCTCCTTCAAGGTACCGAGCAATAGTGGGGAGGCAGTCAGAATCACTTGATTTGATTTGTTAATTTCAATTCAGTACCTCTAAATGTATAGAACCTTTTGGGTTTTTCTGGGGTTTCCAGTTTTATATTATTTCGAACCTCGTAACTTCCGGGTCCCTGCTTTCTTGAGTGTTCAGTCCCACTGAGGCAGTGTTCAGTCGTAGTGGGGGCAATTAAAGTAGGTCGCTACACAATTAATATCTGTGTCAGATCACCTACTTACATGTCAAATAGTGATGTTTAGGGAAATTACACTACAAAACACGTATCTTATGATAAATAGCTTTGGTAACTACATTTCCCTGTGTTTGATTTACACTGCAAAATATTAGTTTGTTCTTTTTTTTTGCCAAGCCCTACTGAGCAGGGATTTATCGGTTTCTTCTTATTCCTCAAACTGCTTATTCATTTCACTTTATTCCTTCATTTCTGCCAGGAGGAGCTGTGTACAGAGGGGAACAACCTTGCCTACACCTTTATTCTGCAAAGGAGGGGAAGGGATAAAGAAAGCATAGCTTTTAGCCAGTACCCAAGACCTGCTGACACACCTCAGGTACTGATGGATAAATAGAGCCCTGAATGGATAAGATGTATATAAATAAAAAGTAACAAGATTAACAGGCTTTATCCTTCAGCCATCGTCTGCACATTAGAGTCAGAATTTAATATGCCACTGTATATTAAAGGTCCTATACCTCAAGGTATACGTTTTCTTTCAGTTGTGTTGGCTGAAGGGACCCGAAAGGGATGGGCAAATTTTCAAATGTAATGTCATTTATCCAAACTTTTATCCAAATTAAATTCCTCATCATTCCTCATCAAAACAATGTCAGGGCATGTTAAAATTCTGTCCAAAAATGACAACTGGAATGTGGGGGCTTTTAATATGGGGCCTTTAATTGTTAATTGTTCATTAATTTCATTAAGGGATCTCATCACTGTGACAACGTCTTTCCCACATTACTGTCTGGACACTAAAAAATGCATATTTTGTTAACATTATTTGCCTCCTAATATAGGCAACAAGCCACATTTAGCTACCCTATATCAGAAATGGCCTCCTTTTTAACCCATTATAGCTGAATGAATGGCTTTTGAGTGAGGCTCGTGACGGCAGTGCTCCTCAACAACAGTGATTTCTCCTCACGTTACACCGGAGCCGCCCGGCCCTCTTGTTCCTCACACGGGGACGCGCCGAGTTCTCCCCTCGGGGGGCCCCCGCTATTGACACTGGATTAAAACATCCAGGTGACTGTTGTGGCTGGCGCCGCTAAAAGCTCTCTGTGCAGGAGCCGCTTGGCGAGCTGCCACTAGCTCATCAGCCGGTTGGCACGGCGACCCCGGCAGGCGCAGGTGTCCTGTGCTTCCTGCGCTCATTAAAGGGACGCTCCTTGACTTGTTGCGTCTGGAATTACCCTCGGGGGGGTCGACTCCGCCGCTCACCTGAGCTCATCTTCACACCCTCTCTTGTGATGCCATCCCGACTTACTGTGTCACAGCTGGGGTTTTTTATTGCGTTTGTCCTCCTAGGTCAACTCCGACCTCCCGGACCTTAAGGACATCAAAATCATGGGCTACTCTCTCCGATCGCACGACTACAGATACACCCTGTGGATGGGATTCAGCCCCAGAACATTCCAGGTGTGTGTCTGGGGGATTAAACCAGCAAATGTATCAAACACCTCGACTCGATAATAGGTCCGTCACATACGGCTCATATATATCATATTTATATCTCTCTCTCTCTCTCTCTCTCTCTGTCTCTGTCTCTGTCTCTCTCTCTCTCTCTCTGTGTGTGTCTCCCTCTCCATCTCGATCCATCAGATGCTCACGCTTGTTGAGCCGTATGTGACAGACCTATCCATCAGCGCTCGCGCGCTCCGCTAGCACAAGAGCCTTGCGGAGACGCTAACGGATGCCATTTATCTGTCCATCCTTCTGTCCAGGTGAATGTATCTGACATCTACGCGGGAGAACTGTATATGTTGGAGGACGACCCTGGCCAGGACAACAACGTCTACAACGCCTCCGACCATAGCCTGATGATGAGGAAGATGGCCAGCCTTCGTCACGTGGGTACCCTCAGGAACAATTTTAAGTAGTTTACAAGTGAAGTCGTCCTTTGGTGCATTGTATCCCCCTAGCTCATGAAAACCATTCTTGGTTAGGTTTTTAAAGGCACACTCCTCGATTATAGTGCCCCCAGCACCCCAATTTTCTGCCGTACTGTTAGCTGTAGGGGGAGGAGTAGAGAGGAATGCTGGTCACTCAGGTACGGGAGCGGCATACACTGTTGGCATTTGGAACCAAAACATTTTCCTAATGCCGGTTCCACCTGCAAAAATGATTCCGGACACAAATCGAGGAGTTTCACCTTCTTTCTGTAAATGGGGTAGCAAGTTGGTGGTCACTAGTTCCGACCCCAGGTTTGCTTCAAATAGTTCTGGTGTTTTGTATCCCTCCCATTTCTGATTTGGTTCTCTTTGCACTCCAGTCTGTTAGTCTGCAGGAACGGCTGAAGATTCAGCTCCTCTACATCACAGCAGGTAGGAAAACGAGTAGAAGCAAGGCGTGGCGTTCGTGAAGAAGCCGCAGGAACGGAGCAGATGGAGGATATGCAGAAAAGCAAGAACACACAGAAGACGTGTAGAGGGAAAGGCTCAAAAGGGGGAAAATAAACTAGAAATGTTGCTTTTTGAGTTAAGAAGCATATAATATGCAATCACTTTTTATCATACCCTCAATTTAGAACTAGGAGGGGCCAGTACTGTTATGATCAGTTGGAATTGTGTTTGTAACACTGGTGTGAAAGGCTATTGTCTTGCTCCACACAGAGAAGAGAAGTCATTCTTTACACATTGTAGAGCGCTAAATAATGTCTTTTGAATATGTGATGTGTTTCTTTTAGTCCTGTTTATCGGCATTTGTTAGCAATCTGTCTTTCTTGTTATTTAATTCACAGGGCCTGTAATGTATTCACACTACAAACACTTGCAGCAATCACTTTTATCAAAGACCTATAATTTTGTATTGTGCACTAAGATAATCTGTTTTCACTGCTTCAATCTTTAGCTATTTTGCCTCCAAAAATGTTGAACATAATTTGGGAAGCCAAACGAGTCTCCACCTGAAATTAATTGAAGTAATATTTTGGTTGATCAATTGTATTTGAAGTTTTATAATTATTTGCCATATAGGTGGACCCAAATTTCAGCTTGCAGTTCAGGCTTTTTGAAGCAAATCAGTGTAACCTTCAATATGATCATATTGGAGGTTACACTCATTTAAAAATCAGTGTACTTCATTTTGATCTGCTTCCATTTGTAAAGCAACACTTTTTGTATGTGTACAAATCTTATGCACTTCTCTAACCGCAATATGAATTCTAAGGACTATCTGTCTAAAGGGAAAGAAAAATCTATACTAGAGAAATAATTCAAATGGCAAGCTAGGCAAGGACTAGCAAGGAATATATTGATGTGCAATATCGAGCCGTTTTGTTAAAGAATATTTTTGTAAAAATCGTCAATTAAATAATGTAGACCAAGGATTTGTCTCTGTACTGTCAGTGTCGGTCTACATTATGACTGTGAATGCACTCTCCTATGCCCTGCAAAGTTCTTGAGCAAAAAGTCTTCCAAAAGCCCATGTAGCTACAGTACCTCTACTGAAATTGAATATATTTTCTTCCCTCACACTGCAGAAGTGTAGCGCGAGCTAGTGAGGTCCTCAGAGACGCCACCAATCCATTTAGTGTTTTCACTTTCCCTCTCCCAACTAGTCTACAGTTGAGAAGTCACATGGCTGAACAGTTGCTGGAAGAATTTCGACCCTTTCCAGAACGGAGCTCAATTCAGTCTAGGTGGTCCTGTTTCACAGATTCAATCAGCCTGAGCTATACAGATGGCGAAATGGCTCCTAATTGCATTTAGAAAAATGCTGTGTTCATTTAGTGCTGTACTTTTTTGACATTTATAACCTCTTGTTTTCAGTTTCCATCCCATCCAGTGTGCCCCTCTGTGAACCCAATTCAATGGTAAAGCCTTTAAAATACACAAAGCAGTTTGACATTCTTCCAGAAGCCATGACCATATTCTATTTTCTTCTTAAAATAAATTCCTACCCTCTTTCGACATTCCTCCCTTTAAATGTTACATCCCCATCCTCATTTATGTGCCTTTCGTTTAGAGATTTGCCAAAATGGTCATGGAACTAGATGTTTAAAGCCACTACAGTTGAGCATTAAATGATCATTATGAACCAAGTTTTGGTTGTACGGCGTGGTACTGTCACAACAGTACATAGCAAAAAGCCTCAATAGTTGTCACAGCTTTTATAGGCTCTAAATGTTCTCTACCCTTCCCCTATATCCATGTAAGTATTTTTTCAGATATAAACTGAACTGGGGAGAAAATGTGGGGTCCCAAGGGTGCTAAAAATGCAAGAGAGTAGTGTACCTTTTAATTCATGACAGGAATTGAACTCTCATAACTTTTCATCCTGTATTAAACGTTACGTTGTCCTATATCGTCACCAATGATGATCTTAAAAATTGATTCCAAATCTCAACATTCTTCTCAATCTCTACATTAAGTGGAACTGTGTCTTTCTATCGAAATAGGTTTGACACCACTTTAGGTACCAAATGCATCATATACAATATCATATCCTCTAGTCCACTGTACCCCTCCTATTACAGTTGATTTGATTTCTACGAGTACAGAAGACCGCCAAATTTGTCCTATTTAGGCTTTGACATAGAGGTTAAAGCATGTGGCAGTAAACCTCTTACTGCTGTGTGCTCTACTCTGCCTGTGTATATGTCAGCTCATATTCATGCCCCGCTGGGTTCATTAAATCAATATTTATCATCTCAAGCAGTGATCCCTGACCACCACCACATTGATCCTCTGATAGCAATTACATGAGGGTGACTCTGTCCATTCTCTCTCTCTCAATCTGTCTCTCTCTCACACACACACAGGCCACCATTTCTTTTCTCTCAGTTTGATTCTTTCTCCTACTATTCTTCCTATGGGTTCAGACGGGACCTGCTATCTTTCTGTTAACATTCGGTGATGTACAATTTGTGTGGCAGACCTACCTTCAACTTAAGGCTGAGTGTAGAACTATTTGGCTAGGGAACTGGACACGGTAGGCTGGTGTGCATATACTGTATCGGACAATGAAGTGAGCCATTTGGGAAAAAAGGCCAACCCATTTTCATACAGGCATGGCTCATTGAAAAGGTAATTTCTGACAACGCTGCTGCACTTCAATCCTTGCTCACTATGAAATCCCCACCTGTGTTTGAATGAAGACTAGTTTGTAAGGAGCCTTTCCATGAAGTATTGCGTTAATATATTTAGAAAAAACTCATACTCATACAGTATATGCAAATGTTCTGGTTGTAAAATGTAAACTGAGAAACTGAGACTTGCCTAGCAGCTTATTTGGTTCAATAGGTTGGTTTGCTGCTTATAAAGTGTACTGTGTGTGTGTGTGTGTGTGTGTATGTATATATATATATAGATTATATATATATAAAATCTCAATAAGACAACAAATTATGTACACTCACAGATGCACGTATCTGTCAATATATACTGTAACAGTATTAAAGGCTTTTCTAAAGTAATGAATGACTTGAATGAATATTGAAGGAGCTTGTGAAACAACCAGACAGTACAGTACAGTCATCCAATCTACAGTATTTACTTGTGGAGAGTGAATTTGAACTTTGCTACCAAATATTTTTATAAATAAACCTTTTGGCTCTCAACCCTTAAAACTTTGTAATGGCCGTTTCTTTTTTGAGAAGCAGAACTTAAAGAGGAAACAAGACACCTTTCTTTGGAATGTTCTGAATGGGGATAATAATGAAGGCTAGATAAAAAAATGATTTAAAACTAGTTTTAAAGGAACTGTAAAGGTCAAATAGTTAGTTTGATTTTATCAGGGTGAAGGGTGGTGTCTATGCTTGCAGTTTGTGATGTCACAAATCATATAAACCAATCATCAAGAAGGTGTCAGTTGTCCTGTCCAACAGCTGTGAGATGTGAGAATCATGGTCCACATTGAGTGTGCATTAATGGTAGCATTTTGCATTCTTGCACTGTATGCATTTTACTGATTGGCAATCTATCCTTTCTCACAAATGCTCCTTTAGCTCACTGCCTTTTAGAACTGTGATTTCCGAAGACTTGGAACGCTAACGAATTAGCCAATTATGAATGGCAGAAGATCCAATGTGTTCGCTCAGTTTGAAGCGCGTTTAATCAGTAGTCATTCAATTACAGCTGACGAGCACTTCCCTTGTTAGTGACTAGGAGCTGGGAGCGCGGGGCTGAATGGACAAATCACTGTTTAACAAAATCACGTTTTAACAGGTGGCAAAGACTAGAGGAGAAACAATCTTTTAAAATTACCACTCTGCTCATGGAGATGGAGAGAATGAGTTTTAAGTGGAATTGTTTTAATGAAGTTGAATGGTGGTAATCAGCTCTGTGGTGGTTTACTGTAAGGAAAGCGGTGGTTTGGAAAATGAGGTGAAATACTTTTTCAGCAAAACATAATTCTAGCTGTGATTATTGTAATAAGAGGCTATTGTTAGGAGAATGGGGAAAAATTATATTCTGTATAATCATAAATTATAGTTTTAGTTTAAGGAGAAAACTCAACTATAGTCTCTTTGGAAATGTCCTGGACTAATTGCATCAGCAGAAATAAAATGTGTTTCACGTGTGCTTTTCTTTTTATGTTTGACACTTTCTGGATATACATGCACACTTTTTTGTCATTGTGATTGAATCATTTGGTCCAACTGTTTACATGGGATGTTATGTGGTCTGCTGCTTTCATGTGCCGACGCATTTAATCTGAACTTCTGCGTGACATGCGCACATCATGCATTCGTCTTCCTCGAGGCACGCCTTTCACTGAATCAGCTCATTATGGATATCTGTTGTCTGTTCAGAGCAATAGTTCGTGTTGTGTTGCTCTAAAGCAGTGTTTCTCAGGACAATTGATACGCTCTTCATGATTGGTTCCTTGGCGTAAATTTGCGCCTGAAAGAGGTGTAAAGCTAAAAAGTAGAACACCTGTGTGAGGGTGAACTCTCCAGGTGTCGCCTCCACTATGAAGCTAACAAGAGAATATGTGGTACTCCACCAAGTGTTTATGACCCATGACCCCCTAAAATTATGTGATTATATATATATATATAAATATAAAATAACGACTTACTTTTATATATATATTTTTTCTACAAACTGCATCGATAAATGAATATATACCTTTAGATTGTAGTTTTTTATTTTTTAGTAGCTTTAATAATAATGATCATATATTTCAAATAGAAAAAACTCCACTGTGTAAAGGTCACATACTGAGTAAAATAATTTCAATAATTACCAAAATATTGGGGGAAAAAGTCAAATTGGGTATATTTTCCTCTTTTTCTTCATGTGTTCTTTTACTATATTAATATTTTCATCTCTATCAGCTGTGTGCAAGTGTGCGCATGTGTTTATGCCAACCTGTGTGTGTCTGTGTGTGATGCTAAACCACCTTTTTGAAAGCTTATTTCAATGCATGGTTACCTATGGCAATTAAACCTATAAATCTCATGTGTCAGCTGGTTGGCTGTGTGCCATGGAGCCACATACATTATGTTATGCATGCACCATTCACACACTATACACACAGAGACACAAATGCAGGCTCTTGACACATACACACACAGAGCCTTATAAATGACTCTAGGTTTGCAGTTGCACATAGGGTCTGTTTAGTCTTCAAGGTGATAATGAATTGTCAGAAAACACACATTTAAATTTACATTTTGACAGAAGAACCCAGTGTTTCTCTCTTTTTCAGATTTTCCTCACACACACACACACACACACACACACACACACACACTCTGTCATTCCTTACGTTTCCCTGTCTCTAGACACACACAGTAACACACAACCCTGTTCCTTCTTCCATTTAAATGTGCGCCCGTGTTTAATGAATTAATCATGCTTGGTGAAGCCGGCTAATAGCAGCTATGATGTAGAAATAAGTGTCCATTAGCTGCAATAAGGAGGCTTGCTCTCACAATGTAATCACTCTCAAAGGCCACTCAAAGGCTAGGGCCTTGTTTAAAATGGAATCCAACAAATATAAAATAGGGTTGTTACATTCATGTTGATTTCTTTTCCCAAAATAACATTCCCAAAATTCATTCCAGCCCTAAAAAAAAACCCTCATATATTAAAAATACTAAAGTTGACGCTAATGAGACCAGGAGGGACTCAAAACCTGCTGGATTAAACAGATTTTTATTCGGCAATTTTAGAGACATTAAATATTTAAAAACAATGAAACTGCACCACAACTTCTGATTATCGCACATAACAACTTCATTATAAAAGAACCATACAAAAGGCCAAAAAAAATAACACTGGTTTAAAAAGGAAAGATAGCCAAACTTGTGCAACACATTTGAAAATACAAAGCAATTCAGGTGGAACAGATGTGGTTCTGATACATGAACGCCATTCTGAATTATTTTACACAAGCATACATTTACAGTGTGTGCCACAAGCAAAATCGATAGAAACAGTTTGGTCAGGGGGGTTTATTGGCAATATGTTTCTTCTATGTAGAAATATGTGTTGGTCATGAGAATTCAACAATGCCCTGTGTATTTTGACCAGATTTGATTACATGATATTTTAAGATCAGTTGGCAATGGCTGTAAAGTTAACATGGTGGCAAGTTGTTGCCAAAAGCAGTACCAAAATACCTTTGTTAGAAAAAAGTAATATTAAATAAAACAGCAGGGCCAGATTAAAATATTTACCAATTTCTTATGTTAAAGGTACACTCCTCAACAGTACCCCCGAGATTCCCAAATTTCAGAACAGTTAACAGTGTGAGCCAATGAGAGCTGTAGAGAGAGGAGTAGAGAGGAACATAAGCCACTTAGCAGGTGTAGGAGGGGCATACACTCAGTTTCAAAATAGGACAATGTTTTTGTTACACTGGTAACTCCAGACACAAATCAAGGAATGTCCCTTTAAGCACTTGTTTTATTTTTTTTTCTTCTCCTTAAAGTTAAAAAGAAAGGCTGGCTAGGCTATAGACTGATTTTATGGAGACAAACTTCTAAGCTGTTAATGGGTATGTTGATTTCATCGTGAGAGGCCTTTAAAACTGTCTAAGAGGGTTTCAGATGGTGGTTTTAAACAATGCAAGAAAAATCCTACACACTTTTATGCTAATGGTCATTTCAATTGCTCTATAAATCAAGACCACAACAGTGATTCAGCAGATTGAGGAAGTCGGTAAAAGGCAAAAGTCAATTATCCCTTTAAATACTGTTAGTGCATCATTGTGTGTGGCACATTTATTTAGACACTTTCACATCCAAAGAAATTCATGATTCCCTGTAAACATCAGTGTGTCTCTCACTTTGCAAAATGCAAACAATAATTAGAGACTCTAATGGCAACGAGACAGATCAGTGTTTTCTTAACAGCTGTGTAACCATTTTAGAAAATAAATATGGTTTAATTAGCTCTTCAATGTGATAATGTCATAAACACGATCTTCTCTGTAATGTTTGCCTCGGATAAACAAGGTCTGGGAACACCGACATATGGATTTTCATTGCATATAGTCATAATCAAATATGACATGAATGTAATGCATTATACAGCCTCTTGTAACATGATTATATTGTTGTGAGCAAAATAAATACCAATATGTGAAATGAACAATAACCATACAGTAACAACATTGTTTCACTCAAAAACAAAACATGAAACATTCTTAAACAAATAACTCAGTATTTTTCAACCTCAGACCCTATTAAAATGTAATTTCCCATAATCTGTTTCACTGTTAGCTTTAGTATTAACAAACTCACCCCTTAGCTGACGCTTTGCACTGGGCTTTTATAACACATTAAGGTGGTCCAAATGTCTGCTAGCCTCTGTTTGTAAAAATCGCCATCAAACGTTTGTTTTCTGATGAGTTGAAAGTGGTCCAACCGCCAGCTTGTTTGACATTTTAATAAAGTCCGGATGGGAAATACCATACTATTCCTTTGACTGGGCTACACAGTGGATCTCTTAAGCGCTTAAGATTGAGTATTAAAAACACAGCAGTTTGTATTTTTTGTTGTTGGTTGTTGTTTTTGTTTGGTTCTAAAGACATTCATTCAATTTGGCTTCATAACCTAACTAGATTGGAATTTTTAAAAAGAAAGTGAATTTTGGACAATTGTCCAATAATGTTTAGCAGTAGACATTTTCAGTATTTCAGAAGTCCATTTTAAGTAGTTTTTCATGGGGGGGTATTATTATTATACTGTAAGTTTTATTGAGTGTATTCATAGAGACAGTACATGTAGTAATGTCCAACACACACTACCACTGTCAATAAATGCATTGGCTGTTTAAATAATGTTTTCTTTTTAAATGGGCTGAAATAGTTCTTTGCCTCAAGCTTTAGTTTATTGCATGCAATGATTTTACATTTTTAGGTAACGTCACACATTTCAGACCAACCCAACTCTTACCTTCTGTAGCTTCGAAAAAGCTGTGACTGATTTTTTGCACATTTTACATTGTCAAGGTTGAAATTTAAGGTGTCACGTTTTGTACAATTATTTTAAAGCCAAACTACAGCGCATCAAAAATGCCAGTAAAAAGCTTATGGAAACATTTGATTTTACGAAAAACAATTTCATATACCAATATGGTATGGAAAAGAATATTTAGATTCATTCTTTGTTCTTAAATAAATAGAGCAATTCCCACTGGACAACAATATAGGCACTTATTTCATTTCTTTTCTCCATCTTAGTGGAAATTCCATTTCACATCTTCCATACACATTCAGCGATGAGAAAATGGTCAAAAAGAAAATTCATAACCAGCTGGATTTACAGAGGCACAAAAAATCATTTCTAAGTCTTATGGCACATACAGTATCCGACCTTATGGCTGTCAAAATAACAAGAAACACCTGGAAGTAAATATGGTTTCTCCTTATTTAGATAACCATGGCGGGACATTATCTGTGCCAGAAAAGATTAAAAATGGGATGCATTTTGTTGCTGTGTAAATGCAGTCATAAGCTGTGCGTGGTCACTCGCATACAAACCTGCTAAAGAGTGCACTTTCACACATGTACGCATAAATACACACACACACACACACACACACACACACACACGGTACATTCTCATTTCAGTTTCTCATTCACTCACATTAAAAAGACCCGAAAACCAAAACAAACCTCATAGGCCACAGGCTGTACATAATAATATACAAACAACATTTCTGTCCAGTCAGATGACAGTTTAAATACGCACGTAACAACACAACACAACAGAGGGGGGGGGGAGACAACAAGATTTCTAGCGGATTCTATGTAGGAATATAAACTCTCGCAGGTTGGGTGCACAGTACTGTATGTACTGTATAATCAGGGTGCCAGCAAATAAAAACTATTGAGATAAAATTATGAAGTGAGACTTTCACCCTGCTTTTTGAAATTGAATTATGATTATTGGAGGGTTTAAATGGTGGTGCCAAAATTTTACTGAATCTTGTTTTCCCCCAAAAGACTGCCTCACACCTTCATGGCTGGGTTGCTATGGGAACTAGAACTGGGTGGAGTTTCAAATAAGACCTCAGGCAAACGCCTTAGGCAATGGTATTATGTCCTTATTTCAACGACCAGCGAATCGGTGCAGAATGAAACCCGAGCACCCAGCGGAGCAGACTGTGCTGGGTCTACGTTAGCTCACTGCTGGTTCCTTTGAGCAGTTAACTAAGTGGACGAAAAACTTGACTAAACCGTGCGCTCGTCAGCCTAGCTCATTTATCTGTCAAGGGAGAAGGACATTGCTGCATACAGGATTACAAGGCCATAGAGTTAGGCACAGGAACACCTGCTCATTTAGTAATGAGCAGAGTTCTCACCTGGCCCAGGTTATAGCATTGACATGCTAGAATTGACAGCAGGCAATTCTTTACACACATTCCATTTAGCAGCCAATTTTCAGTAGCTGTCTCTTCTTGTAAACATTTTAATTCAAATTTAGATGCAAAACCATGTGTTATTTAAGACAGCATTAGCTTTCCTTTTTTTTAAAGCTTTCACTTTAGGAGCACACGTCATTTACGACTGAAAGCGTATTTAATACTGAAGAAAGACAGCTTTTCTCCAACAATCTGTTATTTTCTGATTGCGGACCGCTTTTGGTTTTACCACTGCTAGAGAAGAATAGTACAATTTAGATTCCACTCCAGCATCCATTTCCTGTTGAAACGCCCAGGCCGTCTATTTCTAATAGTATACGTGGTTAAATTTTTCCCATTGCCATACAATGGGTGTATCTGTTTTCAGCCAGTGTGTTCAGGGGTTATTTTCAAGCCGTGTCATTTTTGAGGGCGAGGTTGCGGGTGTGCAGGGAGGGGGGGGGGGGGGGGTCCCAGCTGGGGTGTTCTCCTAGAGCTCTTCCAGCCCGTCAAGCCCGTTCTAGTTCCCAAAGGTGAGTTTAGCTGGTTCGTTCCCTACAGGAGGTGCGCCTCAATGCGGAGCCAGTGCAGTCCCTGTCTGACATAGCGCACCAGCTCCGTCATGCTGCTCTGCTGGCTCAACGGATGCATGAGCGTGTCCAACTGCTGGAAGAACTCTGGAAGAGAGTTGTCAAGAAGTGATGGTTTCTGTATCTGTTGCCGCATGCCTAGCTTGCATTCAAGTCTACATAGCCATTTGTGCTTTGAATGACTTCAACCCTTTAATTTCACCAGCGCTTTCGATAGTTTAAAATATCGTGGAATCGTGGTGAGAAATCACAAACTAACTCACTGCTAATTCTGTTAGCTGTTTTGCTGGCAGACCTCAAAAATATTTCTCAGTTTAACTTTTGAGGACATAGTAACATATGAAATATTTCGACCACTCTGCAGACACATTCATTCATTCATTTAATGTTACTAGAACAGTCTACATTTAAACAACCAATAAACTGTATCCAGCTGTAATATCTGCAGAATATTTAACATTATACTACAGTACATGGCTTTATATTGTCAGCTACTATATGCGTGTGTCATTGGAGTACAAAATTGATTCTGTAAATATTGTATAGTTAAAGCTGGTCCTATGTGCCCTTACCTTGGCTGTCGGTGGCGAGCCTTTCGGCAGTCTCCCAGTGTTCATAGCTTCTCAGGATGTTGTTGGTGATGTTTACATGACTTGCAGCCATGTGGTGGATGCGCTGGGGAATAGCCACGCTCCCCGATGACGCGGACCCCCCTCCGGACCCCCCGCCTCCACCCCCTCCGCTACTGGCTGGGGAAGGGCAGAGGGAGAGAGGGGACGGGGTTCCGTTTAACCTGAAAACACACAAAAAAACCCCCACTAAAACAAGCTACGTAGGATAACTTAACAAAATGGCGGCCACTCTGGTCACGAAATGCAACTACACTTCTTTAATGCAAGTAAGTCATTTTCTTTTGGGAATTTTTCCTCTTCTATTTATGCACTTGAGGCGTAGCTTTGTCTTTGTATAACACTACATGATAAACAAATCCAATCACTTCACTGCATGTTAGTGTCACAGTCTCGCCCCTAGCTCTACCACAGATATCACACTCCCTCTCTCTCTCACACACCTACACATGGTTTAGTTGATTACCTTGTTCACCTGTCCTAAGTTTACGCCACCTCGTTAGTTCCTAGTATACAGCCATAAAAAACCACTGCATTAAGAGACCACTGCACATTTTTTAAAATATAAATGATATATATTATTAAATATATATAAAATGTTTATATATTTTTTAATTATTGGATCTATATATTTGTATATTTTTTGTATTTATATAATTATAAAACATATGCAGTGGTCTCTTTTCCATGGCTGTATATACCCGTCACAACCTTCACTTCCTCGCCAAGTGTTGACGATGGCTATTACCTGCTTAGTGTGTTTGAGGTCTAGTATGGTGTTGTGGTTCCTATGTATCCTGTGTCTTCAGTAACCTTGGTCTCCTGATTCCTGTTCATGACAGGCAGTGTATTTCCAGCCAGCGTGTACCATTGTACTGTATTGAGTACAATGACACTTTTGTCAAGAAAAGCTTTAACATTACGATACCTTTGGAATCGGCAGGCCTTGCATCTGGGTAGAGATGAAGTATTGTTATCTCAGTGTGTGTGTGTGTGTGTGTGTGTGTAGGTCCGTGCTTGGCACTGGCTGTTGTGTCTGTGATGTAGCCTTGACCCTCTCTGACCCGCTGAGCTATGTTTGGTCTCAGCCCCGCACGGACGTGCACGCTTGCATGCGCACATGCGCTGAGCCCAGGTCCTGCTGTTTTGCAGCGTCGGAGCTGTCTGAACTCATTAGTCTCACACCCGCAGTCCCTCCCTCTCCTCCTCCCAACATCCTATCTATCCCTTCCTCCCAGGATCTCCAGTTCTCTCCTTCGCACATCTGTCTAACAACCAACCCTTTCATTTCCCATATCCCGAGGCTTCGTTGTGTTTGCTTGGATTTGCCTCAATTAAAAATCAATACACAAATTGCTGCTATTATACAAAACTCAGTTGAGTTTCTAACAGGCCCAGTCTGTTTTTTCTTTGCCTCCACGGTTATGTGGAGTGTTACAACAACACAATGCTGTGGCTGTCAACAATCACGCCGCCATTCCGCCCAGTCTCGCTTAGCACACAGCTCTGACTTTCATGTATCTGCACCGTACCCGCGCAGTTTGATAGCTACCAGTGTTCGGTCTGAATCAACGTTGCTCGTAGCAGTTTCATTCCCACCAATAGCAGAATGAGAGTGGTTTAAAAGAGAAAGTAAAGTGTCCTCTACTCCCTCCAATGATTGCCTAAACATTTCTGAACAAAACGATTACAGAACACCCCAGGTGGTAAAAGGTAATTGGTTTTAAGACACAAAAAATAGCATAGTTTCTGGAGGTGAGCCTCTTCTACCTTCCTACAAATTCTCAGCACACAAAGCGATGGACGTTGCACCCTGACTCCACATAGTACTGGAAAATGACAAATAAGAACATATACTGTGTTTTTTGTGTGTACTCACTTTCCATTGGTCCTCCATGGTGAGGGGGCTTGGTGGGAACTCTTGGCTGAGTTCTGGGTCACACAAAAAATACATTTGTGAAATGAGTGATTTAGTTTATTAGATAAACTACAGAAACCCCAAATCAAAATCAAACCCCACCAATCAGCTGCCATTAAAATTAAACAAATGTATCATATGACCTTTGCTTTTAAATTGACATTTTGATGAGCTGAATAAAAAAAACAAAAAACCCAGAAACACAACCTTAATTATAACCAAAGACATTTCCATTATGACTTTGGCGCTCTCAGGTGCTCTGAAAAAGACTGCTTAAAGCCCAAGATATAAATAAACACAAAATGTGTATTAGCCCACTGAACTTTTACATGATGCCACATGTCAAACTACTTTGTATAAAGTAAATTGTGTAACTCCATAAAAGGTAATAATTGCTGGCCTAAAAGTGAGGGGGGGGGGGGGGGGGAAGGACAGTCGCAAATATTAAGCAATATACATAAAAAGTGGTTCTTGTTTTTTATATTTTTATTTTAT
>JAODLI010017060.1:0-23282 GCA_027575585.1 Percopsis omiscomaycus
TCTTCTATAAAAGCCTTTTCAATATTGTGATACATTGAACATTTTACTGAATTGCATTTTGTGAACTGTTCCCTTGCTGCAAGTGTATTAAAAAGATCTACTTTGGAAAGTCGTTGTCCTGAAGGTTAATTGATAAGAGTTTAGAATAATTTCTTTAACAAATAGCTAATTATATTACAATGGAAAAAATATGAAAAAATAGCATGTAGGCCTACTGTATATAAAAAATATTTACACCAAGACTGTAGGCATTTTGTGCAAAGCTTTTGTCATTGTCACAAATGTATAGTGTACATTGCTTTCTGTTCTCGTTAAAGATACTCTCCTTGTGGCTGTTGGGGGTAGGGGTAGAGAACTGTGTGGGCAGGCCTATGAGAGCTGTAGGGAGAGGAGTAGGGAGGAGAGGAATGTGAGCCAATCAGCACTCAAGTGTGGGAGATGCATGCACTCTCAATTCAAACAAAAACAACTTTTAGTGTTGTTTACAAGGGAAATTTTAGACATATTGCTTTAATATCACTATCATCTCTGTTCACGTTGCCTTGAAAACAGAAAGTAATGTATATACTGTATAAACACAGGAGATGTGTACTGCATACAGTAGGCCTACTGTATATATGAATTGTCAGTTGCTCATGACTCATAACAACAATAGGTGTGGATTTGCATGATTGCTATGGGGTTACAACGCTAAAATATTTAGAGTCAGTCTCAGTAGACCTTTAAACTCAAGAAAGTACATGTATTTTTCTTCTAATGATCAAAGCGAGGCACAAAAGCGGAGCTGTGCTCAAGTTTCCATGGAGTGCATGCTTAAAATAAATGCCTGTTCACAGTCACGGTACATTTCCAAAGCAGAGAGGGAAAATGACTGCTTCCATCCGTGGATAAGCCTGCGGAATGAGGCATTCATTTAATTCCATTTGCTCTACTGACGTCACAGCAACTTATTTAAGCGCAAACTTCCCTAAAGCATTTCTAACAGACCACGACCAACTTGTAGGTGGGCTGGATGCATTGTTGGTACGCAGTCCAGCTTACATACTATTACAATTTTACAGTTTGGTCATTTAGCAGATGCTTAAATCCAAAGCAAGTAACAGTGAGCACAGTTGTTATGAATTATGAATTATGAGTATTTCAAAACCAAAAATATTTGTGCAGGGTATTTCCATATGTAGTGTATACATGATACCTGAGCAAAATTACCGGTTATATACAGTAACAGTAATAACAGAGTTAAAAGTAATAGTATTGCTTCATCGTCATAAAATCCTATGGCTGAGAGGTACTACATTTAGTAAAAGTCACAAATTTAATATAAATTTTACATTTACAGCATTTAGCAGACGCTTATATCCAAAGCGACTTACAATTAGTACATTTGTCAACAGTTGAACCGGTTAACCGCCAGTTATTGTACACTATACATTTAATATACGAAGACGAAGCACATGCACAAGTCAGCCTTTCTACACTATGTGTTACGAGGAGCCATTTTCTCATGCTCGGTCTCCTCTGGCCAATAAATACACACTGCCCCTTGAAGAATAATACTCAGGTTATTATAACCTGAAACCAATTTGAACTCCGTCAATTACATACTATTTTTTATTGGAAATAATAATCTCTTTCATACCATCTATCTCACATGCACACACACACACACACACACACACACATGCACACACATGCACACACACACACACTCACAAACATAAACAGTAGTTCATCCATTGTGTGGCATTGTTTACCATGTGGCCTGTGGTTCAGCGCACTGTCCTTATCAGTGTCGGGACATGATGGCATTTCCTGTCCGCACCAGCAGCAGAAGGTGGCACAGGATGAGAGCTGCTTCCTATGCTGGCACACCCAACACGTAGCACACATACACACACACAGCATCAACGGCATGCACGCTCCACTGCAGTCATGTCCCCTATACATACACACCACATGTTTTTCTTAACTTGTGTTTCATTGGATGCATCCGCTCCCTAAAGATTAGAGATAACCATATAGGGCTGGCAAACTATCCGTTGAAGGATATTTTGGTGGGTTTTTAAGGCATGCGTTGTTTGGGAACAGTAAAGGTTGTGGAGCTCGAGGCAGATTCAAACGTGTCAAAGTGTTACTGTGCTTGTACTGTGCATTGCAGTTAAATGAATCTACTAATTTACTAATTCATTTGTTAAGCTATTTTAAGATTTCCTTAGTATCGCGTTTTAAGCTGCATAGGATAACTTTTTTATAGTAAATTAATATTTTTTTTAGCTCCAGTGAAACCAATTGCATAAAATGAGACCCCTTTTTTGACAGGATGTTTCTGTGTACTGGATAGTACACTACGCGTATGTAGCGCTCGGCTTCACTGTGACTACGAGGAAAGACCGGTGTGTTTAATATGTCTTAAAATGTTGGCAGCGGACAGCTTGAAACCAAATAAATAATTTTTTTCGCGGGACGGGACGGGGGGGCGCGAAATGTTTTCCTCTTCCTAGGGGGGGCGTAACAGAAAATTTATTGAGAAGCGCTGGTCTAAAGTAATGTCACTTCTTTTGAAAAGATTATTTTTAAAGAACATGACTTTTAAAAACAAAGGGTGCAGTTGCGTCTCATGATCAAACGGGGTCACCAATATGCCAAGTTACCCTCAGCAGCTTTAATATCTAGCCCATGCCAATCAGCTCTGTAATCTTTCTGCCTTCTGTGAGAGTGCACCGCAACATTAAAAACAGACTCTCCAATAGAGGGGCTGCCTTTATGACATTGAATATAAGCTACCATTTGTTATATTGGGTTGGAATGTTGCCTCGTCCCAATCGCTGTGAGGCCTTTCTCATGGGAAACCCTCAAAAGACTCTTTGGTCAGATCGGGGGGGGGAGGCTACAGATGTTTGTAAATACGCCAGTGGCCATTGAGGGGAGGGGCCCAGATCTTCAAATAGCCTGCTGTTGGATGCGTATTAGAAGTGGGTTTCCCTGATCTAGGCTTGGGTGAGTCTATTTGGAGCGCGGTCTATTGGATGTCATTTTTCGGGAGCACACGCCCATCCTCTCACCACCCCCCATGTTCTTTCCTACAAGGAGCCCACTGTACATGTGCAGACGACTACGCTGTTTGCAGTGGCCCTGCCAGAGGACCCAACTCTGCGGAGCTGTGATTCCTGCAGGGAGATTCATTTGCATCTTTCAGAGGCTCACAGTATGTAGTGTTAGTGTTTCTCTGATATTGAGGAGATGCTGTTTGGCACTTTAAGCGGACACTAAGAGCAAAGCAGCAGTAGTTGTATTAGCTGGTTAGTCTTAGTGGCAATAAAAGGTTTGGTGGTATTTGTATAAATAGGAGAAATAGTATTTGTAGAAAAAGGAGTGGTTTTGTATAAGGCCTTGTATCATTCCACAAGTTTATAAGCACTTCCATTCACTAAGCACTTCCATATTACATTGAGTTACAATATAAGCAACAATATGTCTGATCTGCTATAATGCAATGCAAATGCCACCATGCCTTACAATAAAATGGGCTACAGTGCAATACAATATAATGCAATGCAATTCCATACACAATACAGGACTAATCTCAGAAATGTATTATGCATTGTAAACAGTTGTGCTCAGCCTAATTAACATGACATTCTGTTTAAAATCCCAAAAGCGGTGTGTGTATTCATCCTCTCAGCATGGCTGAAATCCTTTTATGCTTTTCTTTGACTTGGCCCACTTACCGCCACACAAGATCCCATCGTTGGCCCGCAGTGTGTCACTGTATATCCACAGCCCTATTATGCATATTGAAGCATTTTCATCAGTCTCTCCCCCAACCACACCAGCCTCTAGTGGAGATAGAGAGTCCCCTTTAATCTAGGCTTTGGTGAGTACAGCACAGTGATGAAAGGCTGGGGAAAATGGAAGAATCAGACTCCTCACTGCCTCAACTCTTCGGTACAAAATACGATTCTCGTTAAATCATTTGGAAGCGTTTTATAGTGTTTTGTAACTTACAAATTAGGGGAAAATATTTTTTTTTTTTTTTTTTATTAATGCAAGACAAGGAAGGAAGATGGTCACTTCAAGGTTTGAGGTACAAGCTAATTTATGCTAGTGTAGAAAAATATCCTGCTTACTCTAAGTGAACTTGTTTGAATTTAACAAAGCCATACACTATCTATACAAAACAGGGACAAACGTGCACCGTTGCCCATAGGCCGAGAGGAAGAGCTGCCAGCACGAAGAGGAGTGAAATTTCCAGAAACAGGATGTTGCCGAACGCACCGAGATGAGGGTCTCACGCTGTTGCATATCCTGAAGTGTGTTTCCCCCATATTCCAATACACAGCCGTTCAAAACACACACAGAAAACGTTGGACACCTCTCAATATTCTGCCTGAGAACAATAGCATAAAATATATCCTGACACAGTGGCTGTAGCCTTTGGAGCTGTCTAGATAAACTTTCCCTTCCTTCAGGGTGTCTGAGTAATACTGGGAGACAAAGCCTTTTTCAAAAGGGGTGCAAGGACATATATACGGAGCAGGAGTTGTTCTCGGAACGGCCAAGCGGGACGGGAAAAACTGGGCCAAATGATTGTGTAGCACGGACAAACTTAGCTAGGCTGTTTATTGCACACACACATATCATGCTGCGTCGACTTAAATTCCCAGAATGACTTGCGGCTTGCGGGTGTTGGCAGCACAGAGAGCGTGATAAACGTTCCAGGTTGTGTTTTAACAGCTACGTGTTTTTCTGTGCAAAAAATTAAACAAATTATTTATAACTGAATATGTCTACTCGTGTGTGTGTGTGTGTGTGTGTGTGTGTGTGTGTGTGTGTGTGTGTGTGTGTGTGTGTGTGTGTGCCATTCAAAATGTGAGTACATGATGCTTTACATGTATACATTTAGAAATATGTGATATGTATAGTTCACATGAATATGAATATGTGAACATAAATTTGCACGTGAGAAATGTGAAAGGTGTCACATTGTGTAGATTCAAGATTCTAAATGATTCCTACCATCTGCTAAGTCATTTATTATCAGCCTATGATGATTAATAAAGAAATGCAGAAGTAAGTCACATGATCTGCTGACTCATAATCCACAGGCTGGAAAGACTCTTATACAGACACACAGTTTGTCAGTTTGTTGAAAGGGTATTGCCAGTATGCAGCTCAAAGAGCAAAGCGTTCAGATAGCAGCATTTAAAATTTATACGCACACACAAATACCTGGTATTTTGTTACTATATAATACAATTAGGTCACTTAGCAGATGCTTTTATCCAAAACGACTTACATGGTGCAGGTAGGGGTTAGGCATCTGGCTCAAGGATGCTTACAGGTAGGCCAATTCTGGGGCTTGAACCCACAACCTTCCAACACCCAGACCACTAGACTATCCTGCCCCCCTGTACAAATACCTGTAATACCTTATAACACACCTGTATTCAGTTAAACCTTAAATATATAATGTATATTAAATGTAATATTGTTGTACAGTAGTAGTATAAGATAAATAAATGTTTAGGGTCTCGTGAATACACACGTGAAAGAAACAATAAATAAAAGAAATGCTCAGTATTTGTTTTATTATTATTATGTTTACTTCATTCCCTGCTGCAGTCAGTTTGGCTCGCAGTATTCACAAACCATTTGCATAGATGGAATTGGATTTCTCCGAACCAGGCATCTATATTTATGTGAGCCCGTGGGTAATAACAATAGTGTTGCAAACATTTTGTCTTTGGCGCAAGCTGTATTTTGTGTTTTACATCCTGTACTGTAGCAAAGCTGTGGTTGATAGGGATCTACTATACGATATACTGTACAGCGACCAGAGATCCTGAAAGATGAAACGTTATTGTATTTTTAAACGTCCTGTTTTGGGCATTTCTACGTAGTGTATACATGCATAATACCTGAAATGGAAAACATTGACGTGTCATAGAAAGGTAAACACAGCTGTAGCTATTCAAATTAAATGGTTGTGTTTGATTTAGGCGCGCCAATGCATCAATGCAAGCATTGACAGTAAAATAATAGTTGTGTCCAGTCAAGAACCAGTTCACAGAACCAGTTCCCAGTTCCCTTCAAACATGGTAACAACAATGGTTTAGCAAACAGCTTTTTACTTTCAAAATAAATAAACATAACTTTAAAGTGGTAGGATAGTATTATATCTGGTACCATTATGCACATTCTGGTCACGGCATTTCCATATGGGGCTATACATATTATTTAAGCATTATTAGTGTTTTTCCTCTTGTCATCATGACATCCCTTCCTTGTTTAGGAAGAAACTACTTTGAGCAGAACACCATTTTGCTTTTATGAAATGATATGATAATCAGAGGAACATACTGTAGTTGGATGAAGCCCACACATGCCCTATTGTTGTGCTTGTGGTGGCAGGCGCTTAGCAGACGCTTTTATCCAAATTACATTACAATTACTAGGGTTAGGCATCTTGCTCAAGGCTCAAAGATGCTTACAGGTAGGCCAACTCTGTGGCTTGAACCCCTTCCGGCTGGGAGTCCAACACCCAGACAACTAGACTATCCTGCCCACCCGTCGTGGTTTGACATTCTGAGTAGCTATAGCACTTCTCTCTGAGGTTCTTTGTTATAATGCAAACAAGGAGTTTTTAAATGTAGTAGGCTATAGCATGTTTTCATAATGTGATTCTTTTTTTTGTAGTATTTTTGTAGCATTTTTTTTACATTTACATTTACTATTTATTAAGCTTCATATATTAGGCCTACATTACCGTGGTGTAGTGTACAGTACTGTATGACTGTGGTAAAAGCACAGACAGGGAGCCCCCCCCCGTCTGTGCTTTTACCCCAACAAGTCTGTCTCACACGCTGATTCACCCGGAGTGATCGACATCTCACACGGAATGCCTGGTTAATGAACTGCACGCAGCGGTTGTTTGCCGTCGTGTTCTCTAAAGGTATGCGTCCAGAGATTTGTCATCAGGTCTCTCTGTTTGCCTTTCCACTGTACCAAGGCTGTTTACAGGCCCGCCAAGCACCTGCTATTGAGCGTAATACCACTCAGGATGTTTGCCTACCGCATGTTTATCTCTATTTGTGCAACGTGGAAAACATTAAACCATTAAAAGCAAAAATTTGAAAGTTGTTTATTTATAAGTAAAATTTAAATATGCATGGGTAGCGATAAAAATATTTGATCACACTGGTATGTGGTGTTCATTTCTGTTGAAGCGAAGTAGGTCAATAGAGCCTTATCCCAGTGGGTACACTTTCTTTCTTTCCTGTCTAAATGAATTGTTGACGTCCCGGTCCACTCAGGTGTTTTGAGTTCATGTGGCTTAGACGTGTTCTCAGGTGTGGGCGGGCGCACACACTGCTTGCTCAGTCTTTTTTAGTATATGAGATTTTTTTTATAACTTTAGCTAACTTCAATTACAGTCAGTCTAATCAGCCAAATAAACTCAGAGGTATACGTTGTGTGAATAAAGATTTTCTGTTTACAGACTAGACAGGAAGAAAGCGTACCCCTCTTCGGTAGTACTTCCGGGTCACTGTGAAAAAGGTCTATTAACGTAACAATAAAAAAGAGTTTTAATGTTGTGGTGGGTGAGAATGGTGTAGTAAACCATGGGATCCCACATGTGCTGGTCAGCAGAGAATTATTGTTTATAACACACCACCTGGTGGTTTGGCCCCCATCTTGCAGCACTGAAGTAATACTGTACCAAACACACACAACACCTGGTTAAATCTGCAAAATATAATATCTATCCACTCTGAAATACGCACACATACTGTACACAGGAATATCTCCTTGGCACACTCTTTACCCACAAAGAAAAAAAATTATCCCACGGAAAAAAGACATGTTACCTCACATTGCTTCATAGCAGTGTGTTGTGTACAAGTTGTGTAAGAGGCAGGAAACTACTTGTGCGGAGTGTGAGTTATATGTTCGAGGGTCAGAGCGCTGGGTCTAACATCGTCTGACATCATAGCCCGAGCATGCAGAGCAAAAACATATGTCAGAAAAGTCCAGCAATAGAAAAATAAATGATGGGTTTGGCATTAAGTGTGTTTTCAATAATACGCCACATACTGTATGAGACAAGGAAAGATTGTGAAGATTGAGAACATTATAGTCAAGACAAATGTACTAATACGCTTATATCTCCACATTATGTAGGCCTAGGTAAGTTGCGCCTAGTACAGTCAAAGCGTTTTTCCTCTAACATACGCCAGTACGCACGTTTTACGCACGATAAACCATAAAACTGTTTAAACTAGAGACGTGAGAAGTTATGCAGTACTGTATGTACGTATATACAGACACATGCTGTATATCCCATTCGTTATGGTTCTGGTTGACTTATTATAGAGCATGCCAGTTCAAGTCTCGCTGTGGAGTTTGTGTCCTCTTAATAACAGGGTTCAAGACGTTGTGAGCCACTGAAAAAAAACAACTGTCCAGCCCCTTCTGGAGATTTCCTGTTTCATGAGTAGGCTAGTGCACACAGTGAGTCACTCATATAGGCTCTGCAAGTTGTGCCTAGACTATTTGTTTAGTTTCTGTGCCCGGGGAGAGAGAGGCGCACGTGAGCAAAAGGCAGACAGTCTTGAGTTCCGACGCGAGGAGTTTGGATATTTGTTCTTATTAAGAACTTATTAGTAAATTAATGAGAAAGAGAGGCGTGTGTAGTGGGTTTCTAAATGGAGCTACTTCGGTTTTCCGCTTTTTGGTGTGGAACGATACTGTTTGGTAGTGTTCTGCTGGACCTGACGGGTGAGTAAAACTACTTAAAACGCTATAAAGTCATTTTGGAAACACCGATGTCAATTGCTGACTGGTTTTAGCTGTGCTCGACTTTAAACAGAGGTGCGGGTTCCACATAGGCTACCTGTAAGTGCGTTAGGGGCGTTAGGACTACACTATATAACCTGCAAATCTTCCTAAATTAAATATGCACTGAAAAATGAACAAATTACAAACAGTCAATAAATCTATGCTGTTTACACTACACCCTGCCATCCACTGTTTATTCTATTACCTTCACGTTATCACAGATTGTGTTAAGTACAGTAAGCTACACTGTTGCACTGTTGTCTTGTTACAGTGTTAACCTCATTTGTAGGATGCGTGCATATTTGTTAAGATACTTCCTGCTGCGTACTCACCTCTAATAGGCGCAGAGTCATGAAACTAAGTCCTTAACTTAGATATTTAGCGACAATGACAACATGTCATCCTATCATTGCTATAATGAAGACACTGTTTGAGCAGAATCTTTCTCAGACCCAGTCCGCATGGCACCAAGTGGCTTTGACTGTTGTTAATCCTCTCTCCCCCTCCATGCAATTATATGTAGCCCTGGGTGACAATTACTACCATTCATCCCTTCCATTGCCAGCCTCCATGGCTTTAAATGACATACTCTTTGAAAGCAGTTGCTCTAATGATATAATTACTCCAGCACAACCACCTTGCTAGCACTCCACCATAGACTAGCCCCTCACTGCTGATTTACTTCAAAACCCTTCACCCCCGGGCAACAGCTTAAATTGCACTCTTGAATAGTTTAGTCTGGAGTCTGGAGTAAAGTATAATTTTTTTAATGTGTTTTTATTTGGGAGAGATTTAGCACTATCCACTCAGACAAGGCCAGAAACCAATATCTGTCTGCAATATCCTACTCAAGCTGAATGAGTGCCCGGCGGTAACAGCGTGGACTCTGGTTCACTAGTTTTGCTCCCTTCTCACACTGCAGGTTGTATTTCTCCTGCCCTGCCGAATGAAAGTAAAAAGTAAAAATGTTTTGTTCCAGGCCAAGAGCATACATAGCAGCACCCTTTTCTCAAGTCAGTGTGAACTCGGATATTCTGCATGACGTTCCTCGCACTCTTCAGCGTCAGGGCATAGTCCAGAGTCAGAGTCCTGTAAATTATAAGAGATCATTGCGAGCAGTGCATTTGGAAGTAGAGAGAGTTTTTATCAACCTACTGACATTATATTATTTATAACCACTACAACAAGCAAATCAAATCTTTACATGCTTTTCTGTGGATGTAACAAACCCATGACACAGTCGACGCATTTAGGTGGGTTCATGCCTCTTAATTTTAACCGATTTCAACCTGCTACTTCTATACTGACCGCACCACATTCACAACCACCAACTGGTGATACTTAACCCACTTTCCCAGTTTGATTTCATCGTTTTGGTGACATACATTACATTAAGTTATAGCGGTTGATGTTACAATTGTTTCCTGTTCAAACGCACTTGTGTTGTTAGACTCCATTAAACTTGTCTGAGTCTCTCTCTTTTTCTGTTCCCCTTTCTCCCTCACTCTCTGTAGCAATCAGAAGTTGCCAAATTAGGTCTGTTTCTGCTTTTTTGGTTATCACCAGTTATTCCCAGGTCTTGCTCTTTAAAGGGACACTCCTGCATTGCGTTATGTCGCCCCCCAGAACCCCACATTTCTCACTTACTGTGTTTGAAACACAACTGTGTACAGAAGTGCACGTGGCTGTAGGGGGAGGGGTAGGAGGCGGGAGAATATTTTCCTCACAACATGCTAACTACCAGTCCTAGATAGAGCCGAAGAACACTGACAGCTTCTCCCTCATAACAGCTTTTAAAGCCCCAAACCACACTTTCCAAATATACTTTAATGTGACGTCGCTGTTGAAAGGAAGGCGAGGAAGACGAGGGGAGGGGTTTGGAGATGAAGGCAGAAGAGATGAGAGGAGACGAAAACCACAGCGACAGTGAAGGACAAGTGCCAAGAGAGAAAGGAAGGGAGAGATGTTGAGGAATGAGGAGTGAAGAAAGGAAACGAAGGGATTTTAAGACAGGAAGGAGTGTGAAGGCAGGGGATGAAAGAAGGGATTCCATCCTCTCTAGGCCAAACGGAAGCCTTTCAACCTTCTTGGCGTTTATTAGGACTTTACTGCTCACAGTGCAAAACCGATATTCCATTTATAGGCCTTATCACAAAAAAAATGCTACATGTGTCTATAACTGAAATACACATTTCCCACATGTCAAAAAAAATGATTTATAAACCAAGGGTTGGGTCTCAAATCACTTGACTTGGAACCGAGACTGACTCAAGTAAAATTCTATTTACTTGAGACTTAAAGGAACTATGTAGGATTTAGGGGGATCTATTAGCAGAAATGGAATATAGAATTTAGGCTGTTAGCATTTAATGACTGTGTGAGGAGTGAATGATAACTTCAGAGTAATGTACTAAAAATGCATAAGTGAAGTAACCTAATGGCATGATGCTGTCCTTATTCTAGGAGAATGTTATTTGCTTGCAAAAACTGTTGGTAAACCAGTTCAACTGTTGACAAATGTACTAATTGTAAGTCCCGTTGGATAAAATCATCTTCTTAATAAAATTTAGTAAAATAAATAATTATAAATAATAAAAATATAGTATTTGTATTAATCATTTATATTAGTAATTATATTTGAATTAGCGTATAATCACCTGTAGCAACGAATCATTGTGTTTTCGTAAGCTTAGAACGAGCCCTTCATATCTACATCATCTACATAGGGAGCGGGTCTTCTTCCAAGGAGATCCTGCCATGTTGCGCCACCATGTTTCTACAGTAGCCCAGAATGAACAGAGTGCCATTCGCGGTTTTACGTTAAAGTGGCAGCTTGAATCCAGCACCGGCTTTTGAAAGCTACTGGCAAACCAAGTTTTACCGGCCTAATCTGTCTCTTTACTGCTGACTGGACAATCACAACCAATTGTGATTGTAAGCCTGTCTGTTAACAGCAGTGACTATGTCTCACTGTTATCTCAGCTGGTTAGACTGGTTAGACCTAGTAATGCCAATCCTGGCATTAAACTTTTCTTTTGTTTTATGGAAATTTAAAAATTGTATTATTTGGCACATTGGACAAATTTTTGTCAACGATTATGTTCTAGGCTACTCGCAGATTGCGATTTAGTACCAAATAATTAATTAGATAAAATGTAACTTTATCTAGAGTGGCAGATTCGTTTGAGTCGTATCTTCCTTAACGGCTACAGTAGGTTCTAATCACGCTCTTGGAAAGGGAGGGGTATTCAGTTGATTGCAATCTGTAACCTCACCGCTAGGAAAACACTCATTTTTATCCAGCTCTTGTTAACAATAACAAAAATATATTTTTAATACTCATAAACAAAATTGGCGAAGCAACAAATTCGAGACTTCTCCAGCTCAATGTATTCGTGTTCCCTTTGTTTGTTTTCCCTGGCTGTCTGGCACTTGTCTCCATAGATGATTATCAAACCCACAGGCATTCATCACACAATCCTGGCTGTCTCATTGATATAGGTCTGTCTGCCGGCAAAGTCAAGCCTGAACAAGACCAGGGGAGATGCTCGCTGCTCTTACTGTTCAGACTTTCACAGGAGAAAATCAGTCCACCCCTCTAGGAAGGAATATTTAGGATTTTTATGTTTTTCTACTTTAGCATAATTGGCATATATGACTTTTTAAGTCACACTCGTTTTCTGGACAGTGTATTTCATTGTTCAACACAACAACACAACATATACAATTAGGTAATTTAGCAGACGCTATCCAAAGTGACTTACAGTGAGTACAGTAACACAGTACAGAGGAGCAGATAGGGGTTAGGCATCTTGCATAAGACCGGCATATTGGGGATTAAACCCACAACCTTTCGGCTAGCAGTCCTAAGAACTAGGCTATCCTGCCAGTATGCTATTCAACTATATATAACATACAGGCTGTCGCTAGCAGCCAGGTAGAAGGCGAGAAGTGAAAGCCTTTCGTTCATAGCAAGCAATTGACTAGACTGAAAAAGGGGATTAGGCTATCACTCACTACTGTACATACAGTAGGCATGTTCAATAATGCTTTGAAAAGGGCTCTGTTTGCCATTTGAAATAACCATCGTTATTCTCCTCGTCTTGGTATACCCTGGACTCCTAATCCTTGAGAGTATTTTGACTGCATCCCTAGTCTCTTGCCTCGCCGATTGTTTGAACATGATTCCAGTTCTCACATATAGGTCCAGCTCACCGGTGTGTGTGTCTCTCTCTCGCCCTCTCTTCCTTCCAGAGGCTAACCCGAGCATGATGAAGTTAAGGAAGCTGTGCAAATTCTGCGATGTGAGAGAAACAAGCTGCACTGGTAGGGGGGGCTGCGAGGCGCACTGTGAGATCACGTCCATCTGCCCCCATGTGGACGATGTCTGTGTTAGTATATGGTGAGTCATTTGTCCTGCCCACATGAATTAAAACCCATGTGGAGTAGCTAGGGAGGCCATTTATAATGGATAAATGCAAGTTGTGATATTGAATGAATACAGAGGTTACATTTGCATGGAAATGGTGTTAATGTTTCCTCTCCTCTTCAATTAAAAGTTATGTGTTATGACGAGGAGTGCAAAATATGTAGCCACTATAAAATTGATGCATGGAAGCTGTTGTTAAATAAATATTGAGTATACTGTACAAAAAAATATATTGTACATGAAATGGTAGTCATTCTTTCTTTCCTCTTAAATTAAAAGATGACCTTATTATCTGTATTATGGTCTTGTTTGCACTATTCCTGTCAACTTTGGCTATTGTAACGCCTGAATTTGCCTTTGAGGATTATTATAATCTTATCTTATCGTGTCTTATCTTATCTTCAAAACAATATGATATTATTAGAGATGCAAATAACCATTATAAAGTGTATATGTCAAAACTGCGACATTTAATAAATGTAAATTATACGATGAAAAACAATACATTGTGCAAAGAAATGGCATGGCATGCAAAAGTAGATGTTTCAGAGATACCCACCGGCATATAATTTGTCACAGTAGTAGAAATCAGAGCACAAATAACGGCATGGACAATTTTTAGACCCTCAAAGGTATCTGAAACTATGGGTATTTGCTGTAAAACATTGTCAGCTAACATTTACAAGCAATTTCTCTTAGCTTGACTATGTACAGACTTGACCACCTATTCTATTACCATCAATTTCTAGTCCAAATTAGAAAATTACCATAAAGTTACCTTTTCTCATTACATTAGCAATATGGTTTGAAATATGTTGATGACAGCAGAAAGCTAATGGTATATGGACTGCTATACCTCTGAGAATTTGTCTTTTATCTCAACATTCATGTCAACACTGCCCTGCAAAAGAGCAAAGTCTCCGCACCCCTTTTAATTATGCATATTATTAGCTTCAGGGTTTTTCTTACTGCAAGTGTATTAGTAAATGCAACCTCTCTATTTAAATTATTTCCATATTGCTGAGACTCTGGTTTGTCCCAATAGACAAATATCCCATTTTGAATAACCATTTTATCACCATAGAGTTTTTAAATTGTATTATTTTTAGCAGCCTTACATGATAACACAGATCTTGGAAAAGGGGACTGAGATATGACAAATACAAATACAGCTTCACCCAGTTTAGGAGCAACCTGTAATTCTCTGCTCTGTTGTGTTCAGGAGGAAAAAAGACGACAACGTCACCATCGATACTATCTGCCACAACCCGGCCCACAAGCTGCACGGCCTTGTGCTGGACGATTACAACAACAGCAAGTGCGAGATGACGGAAAGGAAAGGAATGGGCTCCCAGTTCTTCATATGCTCCTGCTCTGAGGAGGAGTGCAATGAAAACGTGTTCTTCACCCCCTGTAAGTGCTGACATCGTGTGATTCACCCACACTTGACTTGTTCTTAAGCGATGTTTAACGCTACAGACATTGGCCCTCATTCATGAAACGTGCGTACGTATATCTGAAATAGCCTACATTTCGGGGCATCCTTTTTTCAGTAGAAACCGCATTAATTGCGTCTGTGATTTTGGTCCATGTTTTCCCTTTCTGCGAACCACTTTTGAGGCTGCCAAATAAAACCATTTTGTTGTCTGTGACCTGTGACACGAGAACTTGAACTGAAATGAATTTTTTAGGTCTTGTTCTTCTTCTGTCAATTTTTATCTTGATGATTGCCACGATGACATCTACACTCATTTCGACCAGGTGCGACACACTTTTAAAGGATCGTAAGTCTTCCCACGCTTGAATATTAGATATTTTCTGAGAAGGTTTCATGAAGGAGGGCCAATGTTTTCATATAAATACAGCACCTTCAGCCTAGTCTTGAAAGGCCTTTGGTTTCAAATTTATCATAATAATCAAATTGGAGCGCTAGATTGTAGCTTTATTGAAATATAATGTTGCCCAACTTAACTTATTAACGTAATTATTTACATGATGTACTTTAGTAAAAGCAAAATTATATACTGCTATTTTAGAGAGAGTAGTATCTTAGAGTAGAGCAGCACTGAAGGATCCAATGACATCTACAGTACAATCTGATATGACATGACATGAGTCATTAATTTCAGTGCTACTTTTAATTCTTATACTTGCACTAAACCATGACTAACTCCATGTGTAGCTCAATATCAGAAACGCCTTGACAGATACTCTCTGTATGGTTGTGTTAGCATGCATAATTTCCAGTCGTAAAGGAGATTTGTTTCACGTATCCTAATTTACTAGCCACAATACGTAGGTCGACCTCATTTTGTAATGCACTTCCTGTAAAGATGTCTTGTAAGGTGTCATGCCTAAACACTAACACGTGTGCGCCATTATTCGCTCTCCACATACATGATTACAAACAGCCCTTCACTTTTTTTAGCGGCTTCTTGGCTTGTAGATTCCAGTTACAATATTGGCTCTGGAATCAAGATGTATTTTGACTACAGCACCCGGGCAATAACAACAAGGTACATGTCCAAGACCTGGCACTCCACAGAGACCCTAATTGAAAGCATCTGTTGTGGGGCAAATTACGTCATGGAGACGTGTTCCCTCCCCACTGGAAATGTTCCCGCTGTCTTAACATGTCACTATGTAACACACGATGAAGCTGTGGTAAAGAAACTCTAAGAGATGTCAGGTGAGAAACCAAATATGCATTAAATGCACATAAAAGGCACCACAAGCCTATGTTGAGAAACAATATTTTATTAAGTTATATGCAAGGAATTGTATAGTTTATATAATGTCAATAAAGTTGGTATACACTGTATATATATATCGATCTATTCAAAAGAATGACAATAAAGTTGATCTATCTATGTATATATGTATCTATGTATATATCTATCTATCTGTAAAAAGTGACAGCTCATATTTTTTCATTCAAAATCATTTATTTTTATTCATACATGATTTATTTAGCGTTTCATAGACTTTTGTGAACCTAGGTTGTTAAGTGTTTTGTTCAAAATTCGGAGATATCTTTTTGGAAATACGAGGTTTTTACCCGACAGCAACTGTACATGCAGCTCTAGGCGGGGATGTCAGGGAGGCAGGGAGGCACAGCAACAGGGTTGTTGTGAGAGATTGCCTCTCGCTCTGTGAAAACGAAAACAAACTGGCTGGGGCCACATTGAGAATTTCAGACATGTGGTTTCCTGTCTAGAAAAAAAATTAGAGAGAACCAGAGGGCTTGACAGGTTACTGCTTGAATGTCCTCCCCTTCATAATACCCTTGTCCTTCCTTATTTCTGTCGCCACTGACTCACCAAAATATACTTGCTACTATCTTTCTCCATTCCATGCGCCAAAATATTTGCTAGTGGTATACAAGTATTACTTCTTTTTATCACTACTGTTTTGTTTGTTTTGCTGTTGCTTTTTGCAATGTATGCACTTTACATTACATACTTTACATACAGTACATTTTGTTTTTAATTTATTTTATATATATTATTTTATACTATTACATTATTGCTAAATATTGTACTATTGTATTGTATATTTAACTGTACATACTGGTGTTGAAAACCCACTAGGCTCCCCGTCAGGCTGTAGAAAATATAATAATGGAATATATGCAGAGACCATTTATGACTGGTTGAGTAGACGAGACAATGTGTTAATGATTCACTTACAACTCATCAAGCCCGTGCACAGACCAGTCTAGGGTCTCTGATGCGACATGTTTTGTCTGGAGACGTTTTTTACTGGCCTTTGCTGCCTCAAAAATAGGACTATAAACACACCATAAGGATAAACTTTCACTGGTTACCAGAACCTTGCAGACATACCACCTCCTAAAATAAATGAAACAGACATTAGCCATAAAAGACACAATATGTGGTTGACTAGGTCAGGGTTTGGAGCAGGCTGCGTTCACAAGCCAGATGTTAACTTTAGCTTCCTGAAGCATATAGACATTCCTCAGGGAAGGATACAGTTCCTTTGTTTTGCTGAGAATATTACTTTACACTAACCAAGATGCCTAGAGAGTTTTCAAAGAGGGATTATTATTATTATTATATTTTATTTTTTTTGTTTGTTTTTTGTTTGTTTTTTTATTTTGTATTTTTTATTAAAAATGGGTTCAATTACTGTAACTAAATCATTCTTTCACAGATGTGTCAAACACAGTTGTAGCTAATATTTAAATGACCAAATATCCATTTGATTTAGGAGTTCTGATTAGCAAGCACTGAAATACAATTATACATTATCAATGCTTGCAAATAAGAACACCTAAATCCAACCAACCCATTGTTAACTGTATGAGTTACAGCTGTGTTTACTCTACTATTGTTGCATTCATTCATAAACAATGGTATACAGTATGTGACTTCACGCCATAATTTTGAGTTAACAGTTGATTAGGACTGACTGAATGCCTTTAAAAAGGGTCTATTTTTTCTGAAATGTTCCAACAGATCACAGATGATGCATAATTTGTCTTGCATAATTTATACAGTTCAATGAAGGGTTGTGTGAATTTAAAGGAAACACCTGGTCTTTAACATAACAACCTCTTTCCGCTATTATTTTCTCATTGTCCCCATCTTCTCTTCTATTATGTATTCTCCAGTATCTATGTTGATATGTAAATTATATTGTGAAATTTTAATTACAATTTAAGTCGCTTAAATTGTAACAATGTGACTTAAAGTGAGTACAATTACAGTTAGACCAGACATGTCTGGGATCGACCTTTTGGGCTTGGAGTTGACCCTAACCACTAGTCTATCCTGCCACTTATGTATAAATGTATAATAAGTTAGCCCTTATGACTGCTGATGTCATTATTCTAACAGAATGTGTTTACTTATGATGACTGGTGTATTACCTATTCAGCTATTGACAAATGTAATCATTGTAAGTCTCTTTGGATAAGAGCGTCTGCTAAAGGCTGTAAATGTAAATGTCAATCTTCTTAATTGTTTTTGCACTTGCATCCTCAGATTCCCAGGTGATGTCTGTGATCCTGGTGAGCCTTGTTCCTCTTCTGGTCCTGGCAGTTTTAGTCATCACGTCCTTCTACTGCTACCGTGTTTACCACCAGCGCCACTCTGGCACCAAGGGCCCTCAGCGGGACTTTAGCGACAACCGCGCCATCATTATTGACGACGAAGGTTCAGACAGCAGCTCCACGCACGCCAACAACCTCAACCACAACACGGAGCTTCTTCCCATCGAACTGGACGGCCAGGTGGGAAAAGGGCGGTTTGCGGAGGTCTACAAGGCAAAGCTGAAGCAAGGCTCCTCGGCCGGACAGCAGGCTTTTGAGACGGTGGCGGTCAAGATCTTCTCGGACGAGGAGTACGCCTCCTGGAAGAACGAGAAGGACATCTTCTCAGATGCTGACCTGAGGCACGAGAACGTTCTTCTCTTCCTGACGGCGGAGGAACGGAAGGTCCAGAAGCAGTACTGGCTGATCACAGCTTACCAGCCTAGAGGGAACCTCCAAGAGTACCTGACCCGCCATGTCATAAGCTGGCAGGACCTGTGGCTTCTGGGGGGTTCAATGGCTCACGGCGTGGCCCATCTCCACAGTGACCACACCCCCTGCGGACGCTACAAGGTCCCAATTGTGCACCGAGACATCAAGAGCTCCAACATCCTGGTGAAGAGTGACCTGACCTGCTGCCTGTGTGACTTTGGTCTGGGGCTCCGCTTGGACAACTCACTGTCTGTGGATGAGCTGGCCAACAGCGGGCAGGTAAGGCGGCTTCTATGGTTCACTTTAGCTTTGATGAATGTGACATCTGTCTTCAAGTATTAAAGGTACACCAGAACCTCAGATTTTGTCCCCAGCTCACAGTTTATGTCTTGAAACGCAACTGTGCACAAAAACGTGAGTGGCTGTAGGGGAGAGTCAGAGAGGATTAAGAGCCAGGCCAGGTCAGGTGTTGGGGGCTGTCCCTTTAAAATTCTCTTACCGATATTCTACTTACTACTGAGGCCCCAGATTAAAAAAGTACTATGCCAAAGGTTCTTTTAAAACCTTTTAAATATTATCTTGCGTTTTCTTCAGTTTATTTTTGTAGTTATTATTTAATGAGAAGAAGGGCAGATGGTGTCAGCCAGGGATGCTTTTCTGACACAGACGGCCTCCTGGCTTTAGATGGATTATGCTGACAGAAATAGTGCTCTTAATGTGTCATTTCATTACAGCTGTCAGACAAACACACTTGATTGATTCCTAATGGCACTATTATGTGGTGTAATAAGCCAGAGACTTTTTAGACTCTTATGAAATAATCATTACGAGCACACCTACTGCATTGTAATGCCCTTAATGCATTTAAAGGAAGAGCCAGCCATAACATTTTTCAAGGTGGCAATTATATAACCAGATGAAATTTGCTTTAAGCTTTGAGCTATATTTCTTTAGTGAATTATAATATACATCAGGAACATTTTTATTTGAATCATTATATTATGAGATGATACCACAGTGGGAAATTAACGGCAGTCATTCCCCAAATGCTGGTAATTTAAATAGGCTGGTAAGATTATTTACTTTTAAGATTATCTACAAAACATTTTGGAGGGTAAGAACCACCATATATCATTACTATGCTAATTAATATACTGTACTTGGGGTAAACTTGTGTTTGCCTGTGCATGTAATCTCTGTTCTGAAAGAAATATAAGCTACTATGCTATCTTGTAGCTGTTCTAAAAACCTATTGGAGTGCCGACAAATTTAGCAGTTGCTAGGTTTTTATTTAGGCAGCATTTTCAGTTACCATGTGGTTCAGGAAACCAAATTGAAACCCATTTCATATATACATTTTATATTAAAATTATAATGTGATTTAAACAATTTATAAGAATTGAACAGAGGATTTCATCTACTGGCTAACTTCGCTTTTTCTGCTGTTTCAGGTGGGCACAGCCAGATATATGGCCCCAGAGGTCTTGGAGTCTAGAATCAACTTAGAAAACATTGAATCCTTCAAACAGGCCGATGTTTACTCCATGGCTTTGGTACTGTGGGAAATCACCTCCAGGTGCAGTGCTATTGGAGGTAAGCCCTTATAACTGGGGGCTCATAAGGAATAAAAACATGACAACATACACATATATACAACATACAAGTGATTGCTCAAGGACACTTTAGGTGGGATGGGGATTTGAACCAAAAGTTGAAGTTTCAGTCTTTGAAAGTTAATTCTTGTGTAATCTTGCATGTTAGTATCAATCCCTGACATTGTGACCAATTACATTGCGTAGATACCATGCATACATGTCAATCGTGGAGGTAAACACTGTTTTCTTGGCAAGTAGAGAGTAGGCAGGGTCGTTAGCTACAATGAAAATCATTAGAAGGATTCCTGAAATTCCTCCGTAATCCTGAGTAAATATCCCAAGAAATACTATAAAAGAGACCCTTTTTACACTGCTTGTTTGACCTCTCAGGAATAACAATGCACTGACCACTTTGCTGATTAACAGAGCAGTTAGCAGCCCGACTGTTAGCGGGTCTGTGGCTTCCCTGACAGGACTTACATGTGCGTCACCTCTACTGCATTAATCACTGTGGGAATGAAACGTAAAGGTGTCACACACACAATCCATCTTCTGGAGGTCTCAAGGACCACGCCTCATTTGAATAATGTGTTCCTGTTTGTCGTCCTGCAGCATACACAAGGCCAGGATATGTGCGAATAATAGAAATGGGTGATTATCCAAAAGCAACCAAAGGGCAGTATTTGTGTCAACACCAAGTCATTTGTTTTCACTTCCCCCAGTGTCTCTGCGGCCCAGTTTGTTGCTGCGACCGGTCCATTGTGTCAGAGCAGTGATTGAACACTGGTTTTGGGCCTGACCGGTTGTAGTTTGGCTATTTCCTGTTTTCGCACCCCCTGTGGCCCCGTGAACTGTATCGCTGTGGTAAAGCTGCCCAAGAGTGGCCCGAAGGAAAAACATGGCCGACCCACAATCCCAAAAGAATATGTGCCCTGAGGGTACACCTCAGAAAAGAAAACAGAAAATTCCCTGTTTTCCAAAGAGAACTGTGTCTATGTTTTTGTTGCTTAACTTTCAACCACAAGTCCAATTCTGGACACTAGTGATTCGCGGGTCAAGGTTTTTTAATACCTGCCACCACCTGACCCATCAAGAGAGCCAATCCGCACCGCCCGACCTGCAAAAATATGCGTTGATCAACCACCCGAACCTGACCCACAAACCGCCAAGTTTAGCCTGTATAGCGATGCCATCCATATAATAGAGTAAGAGATAACGTTTTCTTATTTAATTCACATGTCAAAAGGGACAGACACTGGTGTAGACAACAAGGTTTTGCAGAGCCACCATAGGCTACAGCAAAGTGAGAGGTGTTGCATTTCGTTTTAGGGCTGGTTGGCTAAACATTGATTGCAAGGCATATGCTAACGTATTGTATCTTAGCCTAATAGCGGCTGGGTCTAAGCTACTAAATAAACAGACGCATTGTTCCAAACAGTGTTCTTTATTGTTGAATAGCAGAAAAACATTTACCCTTCATTTAAGACGACCTTTTGCGATCGTCAATATGCGATCATGTACAGTGCTGAGGTGTAACAATGTAGGTAGGCTATTTTATAGTTCGGTAATGCAGATTATTGACAGCCAGGGCATGAGGGACCTGCACACTCCAGTGCGTGTGTGTGAGTGTGTTTGAGAGAGAGAGGGGAAGAGAAGGTGGAAGGTGGACTACTAGTAATCACAGCCTAGCCTATTGCATGCAATTCAGAGAGCCTGTAACGCAAAACCCAGGCTATAGCACTCTTTTTGACCCGACCCACCCACACCCTCAATATTTCGTACTTAAGCTTACCCGAACCTGCCCGACCCACGCATCACTACTGGATACTAATCGAGCAGTGTTTTACCTTTACAGCCGCATCACCCTATCGGCCCTGAATTGTAAAGAAACACCTCTATCTATCTCCCTTCTGTCTGTCTGTCTCTCTCTCTCTCTCTCTGCCTCTCTCTCCCTCCTCTCTTTCTCCTCTTACCTTAAAGTAGGTTAGGGAGCAGTAAATGACTCTGTGCGCCACATCACTGGAAAAACATCCCGTCTTACTTGGGCCGGAGGCGCTGTAGTCAGACAGCTAGGAGAGGCCAGCCTAACGTGGATTTAGGGAGAGAGGGGAAACAATGGGGCCGCCGTCCCACCCCTGCTTCAGAATGTGGTCGGACAGTGAGAAACAGCTGGGATTATCCATGTGTTTTCCTTTTAGTCTGCGCTGCCTGTATATCCTTTTTAGTTTTCTTTCTAGTCATCTATTTCTCACAAGGGCTAGACTTGGCGTGCCTCCGAGAGATGTGAAATCTGTAGCCCATTAAGGCCAAAACCAGAGGAGTCATTCGTACTCTGAAAGGTTAAAACGTCGTGCAAACACGGTCTGCCTCTCACTGTATCTCCATACTGCCTCCAATACTGTACCTAGACGAAACAGGAAACACCAACCAAACGTGGCTGTGAAAACCTCCCCCGCAGACAGACTGCCAGCAAATGCGCGGTGTTGATTCTGAAGTCCAAACCCCAGGCCAAAGTATCCCTTCGCCCCGTTGAGTCACTCACACCGGTGACAACATGCTTCACCGGAGACGAAAACTGCACACATTACTCCCACCAATTGCTCACATGTGGCGGATATACCAGTGTACACACAGCAACACACACTCACTATCTGACGACTGACGTGTCTTGGTGCGTCCTTAGAACGACTGGGGGTGGGGGGGGGCACCTGCTTTCCTACCAGCCTGTGATCGGTTCTCTGTGTGTCTAGGTGGCAGGCAGCCATTCTGTCACAGTTCCGGTCTGATCCGAGAAGAACGCAGCCATCTGTCAGTGGCTACCAGACAAGGCAGCTACGAGCCGCCACAATGCTTTGTCTATCTTTGAGAGAGAGAGAGAGAGAGAGAGAGAGAGAGAGAGAGAGAGAGAGAGAGAGAGAGAGAGAGAGAGAGAGAG